>WAAD01036970.1:0-51840 GCA_013389945.1 Fregata magnificens | reverse complement strand
CATGAGATATTATTGAGCTGAAAAATCTGCCCTGCAAATTTTCTGGAAAAATATTTATCTTTCTCATCTGTTGTTAGAGTAAGCCCACATTAAATAGAATTTGAGGTATGGATTCCATCTGCTATTTTCCCAGCATTTCAAGGGCAAAGCTAAGGTGAAAAATCTTTGAAATAATTTCTTCCTTCCACTCCCAGGAGATGAGAAGTTTTCTGTTACACAGATATAAAGAAGGAATCTCACAGCTGTTAGGCTTTTCAAATCCCACCATCTCTTCTGGAATATAAACTTTAAGACACTCTCTTACTAAAAAGTAGTTCCTCTGCTTTCTTCCCACTGCATCTCACTTAAAAGGGAGTGGACTCATTTCTTCCAGCCTCGTGTAGGGATGTTTATTCCCTCCACCAGAGAAGAGGACCTTGGTTTGAGAGGAAAGCATGTGCTAAATTTTCCAGGGCTGAAAACAGAATAGGACATGACTGTAAGCAAAGGGTCAGAAAACCCTCTGAAACTGCCTACTTCAAATAATTTGGGGAGCAAAAAGAAAATCCATAAAGTCCAGCACTTTAGAAGAGGTCCTTAGTATGACTCGCTTGACTAGACACAGATGTCAAAATCTCCCTTACAAAACAGACTCAATTCAACCTAAAAACAGGCATCTAAAATAGGTGCTTATTACTCTCTGTTGTGGTCCTATAATGACTAATCCATGTGCAAATATCTCCATGAGTATGTTTAAAGTTGAGCAAGAAGAGTCCACTGTTTTTTCCAAGTAGAAAAGCAGGAGGATGTTACCGAGCAATGATGTGCCGGTGCCTTGTAGAACAGTCAGAAGAAGAGCCAAGTTGAAAGAGGCGTTAAGAAAGAATGGTGAGGAAAAAATGCCAGACTAGGCTCTGCATAATTGAGCAAAAGTGGCTTTGTGCTCACTGGGAGGAAAACAAATGTTGCAGAAAAGTAGGTTAAGTATTGCCCAGGTACAAATCAGAAATAGAAGGGGAGGTCCTTGATAATCTGGAAGTCAAACCCCCAGATAAGCAAGAGGGAAAACTCTGAGAAAGGGTTGAGCTAGAAAAAGAGAAGAACTGCCACAGCAGGAGCTAATGATCAAATCAAGCAGTTAGGCATGTTGTGTAGCAGCATCTGGATAAGAAAGTGATGTGAAGAATGGTCAAAGTCAGTCCTATTTACAACACACAAGAAGTTTGAAATGCAGACTACATACCTGAGAGCAGTCTTGCTGACTGCTGTGGTTCACAGTGCAAAACAGAAAAGCACCTGAGAAGAAAATAAATTCTCTCAGATAGAGAGAGGGGGCAGCAAAACTGTTCTGATCACTTGTAAGTACTCACAAGTAGTCACAAGTAAGTCTTGTTCACTATTCACTGACTTGTGAATTGTTTTACTGACTTAAAAAGGGCATGAAGCTCAGAGTGGTTCAGAGGGCTGTGGGATGTCTTAGTTGTGTGGTGTCAGCAAGAACACACTAGCACTGATGAGAAAGAAATAAATGCATACATAATATTGGCAGTCTTGGTCAATGATAAGTTATGCAATAATTTGAGGTGACAAGTGACAACAGATTGACCCAAGATGTTCCAGCTCCTTCCTGCTCTAAGAAACATGGATGGAGTCATGATGCAAAAGACACTTTAAAGTTTATAGTAAGGTGATCACTATCTGAATTTGTTGACAGTGGCAATCTCCTAGACACAGCAAGTAAGGATATGCAGATTCCTCACAGGTGCCTTCCTGCATGACTGATGGATTTTCTGGCCACATATTGGCAGTGACTAAAGGGTAGGGACTGGGTGGGCTAGTACTAAAAGGAGGGCATTCTACCAGAGAGAGAAATAAAATTGTAGTGATAGTGAAGCAGGCAGCTCCAAGGTTGATAGCTTTCTCTACTTGGTAAGCTTCATCATATTCCTACATGGAACATTTTTCAAGGGAGTTCAAAGGGTAAAATCCCATAAGTAGCCCTGGGCTATTTGGGAACAAAGCAAAGGAATCTCCACAGAAACAAAACATGATTTTTCAAGTTGCCCGTATTCTTGGTCCTTCTCCATGAAATTCAAAAGGCCAAATAACAGAGAGTGCTGGGTTTTGAAATGAAACATTAAATCTGATTGTTAGCAATAAGCTGGTCACACCTTATCAGAGACAAGATGGGTACAAAAATAGTCATAACTTCAGCAAGGAATGCAAAGTCTGCTTTAAAGACTGACTATTTGCTGAAGACCCTCTAGCCCAGTAGAAAGCAAGATGTTGGTTATCTGGGACACAACAGAATACAATGCTTTGCTTATGGTCCTGTTTAATTTCGTGATGCGAATGAAGCACAAGATGGAGCACAATAGACAGGACAGTAAACCAAAGTCTGTGTGGATCATATGCAAGTACAGAGATCGAAAGGGAAAATCTTAAAACTATTTTTCTGACTTCTAAAGTGAAGAAGGGTGTCAGATCTTTAAGGCATCCCAGCAGGGATCTAGTCAGATACATTGCTGGGTTCTAATAATCCACCACAGGCTCCTCAACACAATACACAATGTCTTGGTAATATATTCAGGGTAGCACGGAAGCAGAGGGATGTTTTATAAATAGCTCAACATCTATTTATAGGATCCATAAATGCCCACTGCATTATGTGGGCCCACATCATGTGAGATCACCTCATAGCTCCATGTTAACATTTCCTCTTTTATGGTCTTTCAAATGCTCTTGTTAGATTTTCATAAAGCTACTTGTAAATATAAATACCATATATAAAATATTTAACAGATGCTCAAGTGCACCTTGGGATGATGACTATGGTCTGGAATGACCTGTTTATGGGATGTGTGCCCACTTTTCTGCTGAGTATTGCACTTGAAGCTTTTGGAACTGCGTAGTGGAAAGTAAATTTCATCCTCATGCCATCATTTAAGCATTATTTTATTTTCTTTTATTTTCTTTTAAATCCCTTCCTGATAACTCCTTCCCTATAGACACAAAATGTAATAACAGAGGGGTCCTCACTAGTGTCTGCATGTCCTGCTTCCAAGTCACTATAAGAGAAACATAGGAAGGTGATTAAATTGAGAATAGTTAGGGGAATGAATGTCTCTACGGTAAGAACAGGGATTCTTCTCAGTGTTTTGTCTCTTAGTTGTGCGCTAATGAAAAACATGGTCCAAAGTACTAGCACCGGATGACTATATGATATGAAGTCAACTATATCGTTTCGCTGATCTTTCTACGATACCATTGGATCGTATCAAAACAAACTAGTCCTGTGTAAAACACAGGATCGTATCAAAATCGTATCAAAACAAACTAGTCCTGTGTAAAAGATCCAAATTTCTTCCTCCTTCACACTCATGTCCACATAAACATACAAAAACTAAAGGCGTGTACATATACAGTAAAATTAGACATATTGTCTTGTTCCCTGATAGTTAATAGAAGGGTGAACTGCAGCAGCAAAATGACTTTATAATACCTAGTATTATAAAATTATAGCTTAGGTACTATAATTTTTGGAAAATATTCTAATGGAAGGTAAGGACATTGTAGCATTGGTAATCAAGTACCCAATGAAAGAAAATTTGTTCAGTTTAAACTTGTTCATAGTTCCAGGAAGCAGATCAAAACCTACCCTATAAAATGTACCTGACAATCAGATTTGCTTTTTCCTTTTACGTAGAGATAGACTAAATGTGAAATTTACTATTAAATCTTCATTTAATCTACTGTGAAATTTAGGTTGATGTACAAAACAGAAGTAGAGTCTACAAAACATTCCTTTTAATATTTTGTTCCTCATAAATTCTCAGCAGGTAAGCTGTTGTTTAATTTTTTTTTCTTTATCCAAAACTGAGCAAGAAAATGCATTCTGTGTTGGACTATGTAGGATCTAAAAGGCAGCAGATCTATAAATGTGAAAATTAAAAGCAGATATTAAACTGGGAAAAAATATAGCCCAAGATTATTTTCTTTTGCTCAGATATTTTGCTATAGTAATTTAAAACCCAACTCTTTCAATTCTCATTACAAACTACTGTAATTGTCTTGATTTACAGTTCTCACTTTCTCAAGTGCAGAAATCACTCATTTATGTGTTATGGTTTAGATCTGTCAACAGCCCTTGAAAGCACTGATCCTATATCATCCTCAGTGGGATGGAAGTGCTCTGCAGTACGCACTGAAGCTCCTGTCCCAAATGCACACTTCCCAGCCGTTGGCTAAGATCAAGCACATCATCTTTTGTTATCACTTTAATATCTGATATATCCTCAGCTTGAAGATTTTATATTAAATGGATTTGGAGGCCATGGGAAGGAGTAACTGCTTCCTCCATCCACTCCATGCATCAACCCAAAACTGCAGTGCTTCCAGGTACCGTGGCTGCATAGTGACTGTGTGTCAGGATGTGATATCTCTGCATAAAACCAGCCTAGGTGCTTTGGTCTTTTTTTAGGTGGAATCTGGATCTGTGGTGCTTCCACAGGTCTTCTGGTGATGCAATCAACGGCCACAACGCCACCTACCCCACAGGGCCTATGTACTCCATGGGGCTGATGCAGCCACTGCAGCTATGGTCTTCACAGAGGACTCCTGAAATCTTGGGTCAGAGACACAGTGTATATGGGGAAGGCTTGTAACTGTGACTGCCTTTGTCCCTGTTGGTGTCGCTCTTCCCAACAGACTTTCACAGACTTTCCAAAATAAGTTAGAACAGACTTAATTGTGCTGTGGACTGAACTGGTCCTGAATATGCCTGCAGTCAGACCAGGGCAAGGATTTTTGTCTTTCTGCCCCAGCATGCCATGTTCTCCTTTAAGAAAGTGAAAGATATTCTATAGCTTGTTAAATAAGATGTCAGTCTTTGCTAGATGGCAAAACCCCCATTCATGTTGAACCTGAAAGGACGACATAGATTGGACTGAATGACAATTTGACCCATGTCTCTAAGTGGCAAATGACTGAATTTACTGCCAGCTAAGTCAGAAAATCCAGTAAAAGTAAAATACAGCACTGTATAATGGCTACCTGGTAGTAAATTTGTATTTAAGATATTTCATTGTCATTTGTCTTTATCTGATTAAGCCACCTGATTTATAAAACGTGCTGGAATACAATTTATATACAGCAATATAATCCACCTAGTGGTCTGGTTTCCAGAACCGCAAGGATAAACATACTCAAACCATAAAGGCACTCTCAATGCCAGATATCCATTTATAATGCCTGTTGAAAGATGTCTCATCATTACCAACTCCGGTATGGATGAACTGTCAGCTACACTACCACAACCACTTTCCAAGCCTTTTAAAAGTAAGGAAAGTCTCAGTCATGTCCAAAACACAAAAGTATTTCACAAGTTGGGGGAGATTTCTTCATCAGTGCAGTAATATCACTCACCTTCAGTGAAGAAGACAACAGGGATATCACTGTGAAGTTAGCACTACTGTGAACCTTTGACAGAGAGGCCAAATTTTCCAGTGGATATGAGAAATGCCACAAACTTGATAGTGTCCTGTGTATCTAAAGGTGGATATTGGAACAGATTCTGAACCTGACAACTTTGGTCCAGGTACCACAAACCATTGTAAAAAAAGTACAATTTCACTGTGCCTGTCCATTCAGCAAAGAGTACATTGTTTCTAACAGTATCTCTAGAAATAAATGTCCTAAGTAGAATGCTAGTTCTTAAAGATCTATGCCTTATAAAGCTGCTGAAACATTTATAATGGAAAATTGGAGGGTTTTCTTTCTTAAACAGCAGTGGAGTGAATGGAATAGATGCTGCACTGACAACTACCAAGGTTCAAGTTTTTATTTACATGGGCAAGTGCAGTGAGGTTCAAACCTGTGCAAGGTCTCCTGGACATCCCATCCACTGCCTGGATTTAAAGGATTGCTTCCAGAGCAAGAGAAAGACTAAATTTGCTTATGCTTACCTGGTTTTCAGAATCCCTACATAAGATTCTTTAAACATAACAGCCAATTAAAGACAACAGTAACTGCAGCACGAGTATCTCTGGCCCAGGAAGCAAACTGGGATCACCTGCTGATTCCCCATGTCAGTAAAATGTCATTTGGTGGATGGCCTCAAAATTAATTATTGAGGTCAGTTTCGACTGGGTATATCCAGTTTGCCCCTCTCTCATCAAAAGGCAGTTTTCCAATTCACAGAGAAAAATCATGGTATAAAAGTAGTCCTTTTTCGCTGTCATTGCTTATTTTACCTCTGATTTTGCCACCACTACTCTGCACCTCGATCCACAGTCCCACAAGCCTGTAGCATGAACAGCCCACAGACAAATAATCAGATAAAACAAGCCGAGATTTGTCAAAAGTTTTGTTTCATGGACACTGTTCTATTGTCTTGAGGGACCTTAAATAAGTGAAATGAAAAAAGAAACAGGCTAAAGGAAAAGAGAAGTAAACCTCAACACTTTTTAGAGCTTATAAAACAATACTTCTAATGTGAAGTTTTCCATGCTAGCAAACCTTCCAGAATAAAGAGCATGGGTAACGAATGGTTACTATCACTTGAAAGGCTAAACTTTCTGACTTAGTCTAGCAAGTGTAAAATTGGTTTCTAGTTGCAACTAGTCATAGAATCATAGAATCATTTAGGTTAGAAAAGACCTTTAAGATCATCGAAACCAATCGTAAACTTAATACTGTCAAGTCCACCACTAAACCAGGTCCCCAAGAGCCACATCTACACCTCTTTTAAATACCTCCAGGGATGGTGACTCAACCACTTCCCTGGGCAGCCTGTTCCAATCCTTGATAACCCTTTCGGTGAAGAAATTTTTCCTAATCTCCAATCTAAACCTCCCCTGGCGGAACTTGAGGCTGCCTATTCTCATCTTATCCCTTGTTACTTGGGAGAAGAGACCAACACCCACCTCGCTACAACCTCCTTTCAGGTAGTTGTAAAGAGTGATAAGGTCTCCCCTTAGTCCATCGGAAAACTTTCCCTCATTGCATCCATTTGTTTTTTGCAGCTTCCCTCCTCATCTTGCTGAATGTCTCCCATCTCTCTGTTCCCCCAGTGCCAGAAGCTTTTTGCCCTGAGCATGCTCAGATGCCTTTGTGCAACCAGAGCATCCAGAACAGAGGAACACAACATAAAACACCCAGGAAAAAGTCAAAAGGAAAAGACAGCCAGGAAAAAGTCAAAAGCAAAAGATACTGTGTCGTCTGCCACAGAACTTTACAGGTGCTTATCATGGGGGATGGTCCTTAGGTCACAAAAATAACCTCAAAATTTTTAGCATTTGAAGCACCTTTCATAAGTGGGATGGTCTGAACAGTGGTTATGTTGGGCCATGCCCCAGAATGCTTCATTCGCTGTGGATTTGGTCTTGTGGTTCACAGCAGGTGAACGGACTGTTCCTACCATCAGTTTTGAGCTAGATAGATGCGGCATTGGTCTCACTTAAGTGTATAAATCTACAATTTAGGCATCAACATCTGACGTAGTTATTTGGAACCCTTTTACAGATAATGGAGAGAAACAAACGCAAGGCTTAGTCAGTGTTAGATTTAAGTAGGTATACGTGTCTCAGATTTTAGTTAAAACAATCAGGACATTATTACAAAACACACAAATGAAAAAGTTTGGAGCTGTTTTAATGTCGACACCAAACACTAGATATATTTGCCTTCACTTTTCCTGTATTATTCTTTGCTGTCTTGGTCAGTGGGTTGTTCACTATCCTCCAATCTCAGAAACACATTTCACCCAGCCTTTGTTCCTTTTCTCCTTGCGTAGGAGAACATCTGGGCTTTCAAGGAGAATAGAAAATGGAACTGTGAGGGTGGCTGATTTTTTTCTTAATATAGAAAGGTCAGTTTTTAGTAACAAGATTCGGATACATCAGGTGGCCCAGACCTGCCCTTTGCTATGTGCCAAAACACCAGAGTTGATCCTGCTGTTCTTCTGTCCTTTGGCTACAACTGCATGAGTAAAACCCAAAGAGAGCTTTGGCAAATAACATTGGAAAAACAAAGCACAAAATAATGCTGCAGAAATATTTCCTTGTACAAAATGGCTCCTGGAAGTGGCTTCCTACTCAAATTAGCCCTTTACAACCCATGTTCCCATTTCCCCTTCTACCCACCACACTTCTGACTGACTGAGCAAACACGCTTACAAAATGGTGAGATCAGTTATGTTCCTGCTGCTAGAGATCGGACAAAAAGAACTGCTGGGCACCTATTGTGATGAGGAAAAGTTAAAGAAATAAAAAAAAATAAATGAGTTGACAAAGAGAAACACATTGAGCCAAGACTGAAATCTTGGAGCACAGAAAGCAGCCTCTCTCTTGCTCTCTCAAACCCTGCAATTTAAGATTCTTGTCCTGAGCAAGACTGTTTGTACTGTACTATGTATTATACAAGCACAGAATTAGATGTTTCCATGTTCTAAAACAACAAACATAATCCTGCATTTAAAATGTGAATTCTGCCCATTTTTAAGTATTATTTTTCAGACAATAACATTATAATGACAACCAGTTACATTTTCTTCATTGTTGAGTCTTCAAATCTGTGTAATTTGACAAAATGTGGGGCTTGGTCCACAAGACAAATTAAACCTGAATTAATCATAACTTTTCATTAGTCACAAATTTGCTGAAGAGATCTGATTCAGAATCAAGAGAATCAAGGATAAAATAGGGAAACAATGTAATTTAGATTGTTCAGTGAATGTTGGTGTCATTTTATAGATCCTTGACATTTCCTAATAGATTTCTATGGCAAAGCCCTTGCTGTTGTATCTTAAGTCCCAATAAAATACTTATTAACTTCTTGTAGGTCCCAATTAAGTTACTTGCTTTAGTATGAACAGTAACTTTAGAGTCTACTTCTAGAGATGGTGGAAAACAATTTTTAAACCACTCAAGGAGAGCAGGAAAACCATTCGAACATTGATTTGCTTGAATGAAATGTAGAGAAATTTTGATCTGAAAACCTTCAGAGGTTTCAAGACATATTTTCTGTACTCAGAATTATTTGAGATCACAGACTATTCTGAACGGAAGAATGAAAACATTTGCTTGCTTGCTTTTTGTGGGAAAACGACAGCATGGGAATTATAATAAATGAAAATTTTCTTGAGTGCTTATTCCCATTCCCTACTCACTTATGAACACAAAAGAAAAGTGAAGATGGAGCTGCAGACATCAAAATCGAGTGCAGTCTATTCTGGGAACCATTTATAGTGTAAGTAAAAGTGTAATTAAATAATTACTTCATTTCAGCAGGATCCCATGATAAGAATCAATAGTCAGGCCACTGATCTTGCATTAATTTGCCCTTACATCGTCACTAAATCTTGTCACAGTCACACTTTTGTGACACCCTGAATTAACCTTGACTTTAAAATAGAAGCTTGCTTTTTTTTTCTTCCCCTCTCCAAAGGCTTCAATGGCTGCTTTTTGGGATTAATCATATTCAGCAGAATTCATATGTACAAGACATGATCTTCAATTCTAAAAGTTGTAACAAGTGTAACAATCCTTGCCCAAAAACATCTTCCACAACATAATGAAAACAGTTACATGTTTAACTTCTCTGAGCCTTTGCTGAAAAACAAGTTCCTTTTACTGTAAGCCTTGCATATTCCTTGGAAGTAAATACTGCATTTTGATCTTTAGTCAAAAATCCAAAAATTTGTTAGAAAAAACTACATACAAAGATACAAAGAAAACAAACTGAACATGACTAAAATGTTGCAATATTATTTGTAAGTTTTTGGGCCTACTGTTGATGTGTATCTTTTTTTTTTTTTCATGTGCAAAGAACCTTCTGATCTTCTGCAAGTCGGCGATCAGCACCTGCAATACATTTTCATTTTGCCTGGATTGTATTTGCTGGCTGAGACTTCGTGCTCCTGCAAATACAAAAGGCTTCCTGCTCCTTACATCTCTTTACAGATTTCCTAAAAAATGAATTGCTTCAGAAAATTTTGTGGATACTATTTTACAGCTTTAAAACCATACGACTGTAAACATAAAGCAGCTCCCTGTCCAGACCGAGAGACTGGGATTTATGGAGAGAGAGCATTTTCACTTCAGGGTTTGTTAAGAAATGAGAAGCTGCAATGAATCTTTACTGTTCTGGAAATACAAAATGTGCTCTTTCAATCCCATCTAAAGATTTCATATTATGCAATTCCTTCTCTGGTGATACTTCATTAAGCTGCACAGAAAACTCATTATCCTCCCTCTCTGAAAAAGTCAATACAATAACTGGACCTTTTTATTAAAAGAATCAGTTTCAGATTCTTTGCTTTCCTGGGAGCTTAGGAGCACCCTACCCTGGCCTTCGGAGCTCAGGGCATCCTCAACTTCTTGGTCTGAGGTCCACGGAGGACCCCGTCCTACATATTACAGCCCACCTTGATCCTGGTGCCAGACCTGGACAGGTTACTTTCAGCAAGATACTGGATTGTTTTCTGCCTTTGACTAGGAAATGGGATAGCCAGTTGTTTACCTAAAATGTGCCTTAATTTGCAGAGTCAACATCGGTCCCTGAAGCTCAGAGTTCAGATGGTAAAGACGGCACCAACAGAGCAGAGAGAAAGGGAGATCGAAGAGCTTGGTATCATTTGCCGTTTTATGTTCCTGTATCTGTGTGTTCTGAAACACGGAAGTGCAAAACATGTTGACATAATTTTTCACATCATAATATCCATAGCAAGAAACTCCGTTATGAGGAGTGAAAGGAAGTTTAGTATCATCTTGTACGTTTAGGCTTCCTTCATGAGTTTTTTTCATAGCAGTTTTATCTTGTAATATACTGTGCTACTGTTTCAGGCAGTTTGGAAGTATAAATACCAGCATAAATAAATGAAGGAACAGCACTTACTAAAAGACTCGAGATCTTGGTGATACTCGGGTGTTGGTAGCCATGACCACTCCAGGCTGCACTGCTGTGTTGACACCCAACACCCACAGTATCACGCACAAGCCAATGTCATAGTAACTTAAAACTCTGGTCTGTTTTATTTTGCAGAGTTTCCCAATACTCATTATTCATTTCATTTTCTAAATTTAAACTTGCAAAACTAAGCAAATAGGAACTCACCTGGCCAGGATCACAGAATCATAGAATCTCCTGAGTTGGAAGGGACCCACAAGGATCATCCAGTCCAACTCCTGACAATCTCAAAATTCACACCATGTGTTCCAGAGCGTTGTCCAAAGGCTCCTTGAATATTGTCAGGCTCGGTGCCGTGACTACCTCCCTGGGGAGCCTGTTCCAGTGCTCCACCACCCTCTGGGTGAAGAACCTTTTCCTAATGTCTAACCTAAACCTCCCCTGGCATATCTTCCTGCCATTCCCTCGGGTCCTCTCACTGGTCGCCAGGGAGAAGAGATTGGCACCTGCCCCTCCTCTTCCCCTTGTGAGGAAGCTGTAGACTGCGATGAGGTCTCCCCTCAGTCTCCTCTTCTCCAGGCTGAACAGACCAAGTGACTTCAGCCACTCCTCATATGGCTTCCCCTCTAAACCCTTCACCATCTTCATGGCTCTCCTCTGGACACTCTCTAGTAGCTTCACATCCTTTTTATACTGTGGTGCCCAAAACTGCACACAGTACTCAAGATGAGGCTGCACCAGTGCAGAGTAGAGCGGGACAATCACTTCCCTCGACCGGCTAGCAATGCAGTGCTTGATGCACCCCAGGACACGGTTCGCCCTCTTGGCTGCCAGGGCACACTGTTGGCTCATGTTTAGCTTGCCATCGACCAGAACCCCCAGATCCTTCTCCGCGGGGCTGCTCTCCAGCCTCTCATTCCCCAGTGTGTACGTACATCCAGGGTTGCCACGTCCCAGGTGCAAAATCCGGCACTTGCCCTTGTTAAACTTCATACGGTTGGTGATTGCCCACCTCTCTAAGTTGTCCAGATCTCTCTGCAGGACCTCTCTGCCCTCAAGAGTGCCCATAGCTCCTCCCGATTTTGTGTCATCAGCAAACTTTGATACTAATCCTTCGAGTCCTGCATCCAAGTCATTTATGAAAATATTAAAGAGCACTGGCCCCAAGATGGATCCCTGCAGAACCCTGCTAGTGACCAGTCGCCAGCTCGATGTAGCCCCGTTTACTATAACCCCTTGAGCCCAACCCATCAGCCAATTGCTGACCCATCGTATTATGTGTTTATGCAGCTCTATGCTGGACATTTTGTCCAGGACGATATTGTGAGAGACAGTATCGAAGGTTTTACTGAGATCCAAAAAGATTACATTGACTGGCTTCCCTTGGTCCACTAGGTGGGTAGCCTTGTCACAGAAAGAAATTAAGTTAGTTAGGCAAGACTTTCCCCTCGTGAACTCATGCTGGCTGGGACCAATGACTGCGTGGTCTTTCAGGTGTTTTTCAATACCTCCCAGAATAATCTTCTCCATAATTTTGCCAGGCACAGAGGTAAGACTGACAGACCTGTAGTTACCAGGGTCATCCCTGTTGCCCTTCTTGAAGACTGGGACGTTTGCCAGCTTCCAGTCAGCCGGGACCACTCCAGATTCCCAAGAGTATCTGAATTTACTGGATCTACTGAATACTCCAAATGACACAGAGTCCTAAGAGCATATGAACAAGTTTTTGAAAGGCTATGTTTCATCTAGCATAATTTACATTTTTGATACCATGTTCTATTTAGTAGTACTATATTCCTTGTTAACCATTTGTTTTGCTTTCCTGTATTCAAGGTCACTCAAACACAAGAGGAGGCAACAGTTCAACAGGAAACTGGTACAAATACACAACATTCTTCTTCTAAATGTGCTTTTAGAAAAGTCACTGCCATACAGATCTGCACTTATTTCTGTCTTAATCTTCATACATACGGATTAATGCCTGGTTTTGTATGACCGAAGAAAAGATTTATCCTTGTTACTTAACTGGACAATGCTTCTATACAATTCAGTTTCAGAGTTTTAATAAAAGCATGAAGCTAAGTAGTAAAGCTTAATCTACTCTACAGTATTATTTAACATCCATATAAAAAACTGAGAGAGCTGTTGGGAGAGTTTGAGCTGACAAGTCAGCATTACATGTGCTTTGTCCATTTTGTTATTGCCAAATACCCAAACATAAAAGGACCATTTTCCAGCACTCTCAGTACTTAGCTGACATTAGCTTCTTGTATTAGCCCAGAGAGGGCAACTAAACAAAGCAAAACCAAGTAACATTGACATGATGTTGATAAGATAGTGCCTGCCATTTCATCTTCACATCAGTCAGGGTATCGAGTAGCACCAAGGAGAATCAATCAAGAACAAAATAGGTTTATTTCCACTAATGAGTGACCACAAGAGTGTTCCAAAAGGTGCATAACACCCCATTTTCTTTTTGTTTTTGACATTATTATATGATAGAAAAGATACAGACAGGGTGGTCTACTTGTACACAGGATGAGCTAAGAGTTAAAGAAAAAACCACTCTATGTTCCATACTGGCAAACTAACTACACTTTTTTACTGGAAGCTAATAAGACAAAGCTAATATCTGCTTGTCCTTCATGCCATAATATACTTATTACAAAACCACTATTCAAATTACAGTCACATCTTATTAGACAACAGATGGTCTTATCTAAATTGGTTGGTTAATTCAGTTTCACGATTCCTTATTAATAAAGTCACAACAATGAATCAAGCCTTCCTAGAACTCTTCATGAAGCCAGCCATGTCTTGCAGTTAATGACTGCTATTCAGCAAGAAGCAACAAACTTACGGAAAGACCATTTGTATAAAATGTGTTATGAATCTTCGTTATTGTCTCCTGTAAGTGCAATTCTTCTACCACTGATAGGTGCCAGAGTCTATTTTCCCATTGTGATGTATACACTAACTCCGTGAAAAGTAAATGAAGATAATCATAATAGAAAAATCTGTGAAACTGACATGACATTCAACTTTAATTTTATAGAAAAGAATTATTCGCCCAAATGAGATTTCATGTCAAACAAGCTTTTCTAAACATATAATAATTCTTCAGCTATAAACTTTCAGCTGGTAAGATATTTTTAAAAAGATGAACAGCAGAAACCTGACACAAGAACTTTCTGATTATCATATATGGAAATATAAATTCTATCTTTACTACATGCTTTTATTTTTCATCTAAGCATTTATGTGGAATTGAGCATTTATAGCTTCTGCCTCACAAACTCTAAAATAAAATCCACATTGTTACCTCCATAATCCTAATTCTGCAGATACAAAACTGAACTGCTCACTGAAGACTATACAGTGTAAGTCTGTCCTTTTTCAGGAAACATTAAGGGAGGGCTTAATTTCCAGTGACTGAAAAGCTCTCCTTCCTGCAATGCCTTTTTGCGTGTGGCCTGAAGATCAGGTTCACTGAAATAAATGTACCGCTCTCTTCACAGGGCTTACGTACTTCTGGGTTCCCTTATGAGAGCTAGATCTCTCCTGTAAGCTAACAAGCTAAGTTACAATGCCTGGAAGCCATTTAATGAGAGGTTTACCTCTGAAGAAAATGCAGTGATTGTATAAGCAGGCTAGCCCATGACAACAGCAGATTTTAAAAAGCTGCAAGCCCATAACAGAAAACCTAGGGCAAACTCTGCCAGACATTGAAATGTCCCAGATGCACAGCTGGCTCACTTTGTACACAGCTGCCAGTGTCTGATTTGCTCTAGGTTTATCACACGAATTTGATGGCCACGCTCAAACAAGAAGATTAGCAATAAGGCTGGACTTTTCACACCTGAAGTGAAAAATGAGGCTAGTTCTTAATACAAGTCAATGCCTTATTTGCTCTTAGGGAGATCACTGAGACTGAACCAGTTGTGCTCAGAGCAGTCTGCTCTGATCGAGGTCTCCCTGTGCCAGAGTCATCAGACAGTCTACTTTGGTGGCAATGGACCACTGTTTTGAGTGAACCCTTTTTCTAGGATTGGCACGAACTATTGCTGAAACTTGAAGTTGAGCATAGACAGAAGTTAATGCCAAGAGTGGCGATGCAACAGAAGTCTTCATTGGGTCTGAAAGCTAAAAGAGATGTGACTGAAATCACACCTTCAACATCCAGTGGTCTTTCTTGATTCAGAGATAATTAACCTGGAAGCGGTTGCAAAAATAATTGAGAAATCCTAAGAGAGGAATTAGAAAAACACCTGATAGTTGACCCACTATGGTGGGTTGACCCTGGCTGGATGCCAGGTGCCCACCAAAGCTGCTCTATCACTCCCCCTCCTAAACTGGACAGGGGAGAGAAAATATAACGAAAAGCTCATGGGTCGAGATAAGGGCAGGGAGAGATCACTCAGCGCTTACCGTCACGGGCAAAACAGACTCAACTTGGGGAAATTAGCTTAATTTATTAACAATCAAATCAGAGTAGGATAGTGAGAAATAAAACCAAGTCTTAAAACACCTTCCCCCCACCCCTCCCTTCTTCCTGGTCTTAACTTCACTCCCAATTATTCTCTACCTCCTCCCTTCGAGCTGCGCAGGGGGACGGGGAATGGGGCTTGTGGTCAGTTCATCACACGTTGTTCCTGCTGCTCCTTCCTCCTCAGGAGGAGGACTCCTCACACTCTTTCCCTGCTCCAGCATCGGGTCCCTCCCACAGGACACAGTCCTCCACAAACTTCTCCAACATGAGTCCTTCCCGTGGGCTGCAGTTCTTCACAAACTGCTCCAATGTGGGTCCTTTCCATGGGGTGCAGTCCTTCAGGAACAGAACAGCACGGATCCCCCGCGGGGTCACAATTCCTGCCAGCAAACCTGCTCCAGTGTGGATTCCTCTCTCCATAGGTCCACAGGTCCTGCCAGGAGCCTGCTCCAGCACAGGCTTCCCACAGGGTCACAGCCTCCTTTGGGCATCCACCTGCTCTGGCGTGGAGTCCTCCATGGGCTGCAGGTGGCTACCTGCTCCACCATGGACCTCCATGGGCTGCAGGAGGACAGCCTGCCTCACCATGGTCTTCACCACGGGCTGCAGGAGAATCTCTGCTCCGGTGCCTGGAGCACCTCCTCCCCCTCCCTCTTCACTGGCCTTGGTGTCCGCAGAGTTGTTCCTCTCACATATTCTCACTCCTCTCTCCAGCTGCAGTTGCACAGGGTTTTTTTGTTCCCCCTTCTTAAATATGTTACCCCAGAGGTGCTGCCTCTGTTGCTGATTGGCTCAGCCTTGGCCAGCGGTGGGTCTGTCTTAGAGCCAGCTGGCATTGGCTCTATCACACATGGGGGAGGCTTCTACTAGCTTCTCACAGAAGCCACCCCTGTAGCCCCCCCACTACCAAAACCTTGCCACACAAACCCAATACACCCACCCAGCACTTTTATGGATTAGAAGTATTAGATTCCCAAGTGACAATACCTTCCAAGCCATTAAACTAAGAGCTATACCACACACACCAATGCTCATATCTTATAAGCATCCCATGTAGAACAGAAACAGTTGAAACAAAAGAGGACACGTTTTGAAAGATAACCACAACCCTGCTGGTAGTATTTGCATGCTACAGGTGTAACACAAAGTCCTCATACTCACAGAAGATGAAAACCACCAGAAGCAACAAACACCTTCTAGGAATGAAATCCTGACCTGTGTGAATTTGATAGGAAGACATCACCTGGCCTCAAGGGCCTGACTACCACCTCCATTTGGAAATTCACCTAAGCTGTTAAAAAAGAGCTCTGAAGGTAAATAATTACAGCAGAAGTCCCTCCTGAGTCAAAGGGGAATAGATCTTCACTATTGAACAAAGCAGTTCTGTTGCTTCTTAAAGTCATGATGATGCCTTTTCTCATACACATTCTAACCACTTACCCTCCCCCCCTTTTTTTTATGCTGATTGCTATTTTTCACTGATATCATGATTTATTTGCATTAGATTTCAGAGGTGAAGACATCATGTGCAGGAAAGGAAAAGGAATTTTGAACACACATGGTACAATTTTTCATTTACATTAGACAATGCATATGACACCTCATAAAGAAGATAAAAAGGCACATCTCTGTTGAAGTGAAATACACTTATATTTCAGAGGAGAAAAAGGATTTGTGAAGTTTGAGCTTTGTCTGGAGAGTGCTACTGTATATATTTAGTTCATCTCATTTAACAGGCCCAATTTCTTTGAATTCTCTGGCATGATAACAGTTTCCCTCTAGTGTTATTTAATTTAAATTTGATTTTCTTTATACTTGATGCCAAGTTTTGTGCTTTTTTGATTATCATTTGTAAATGATGAGCACAAGGTGGGCGTTAAGAGAAACAGATGACAAATTACAAGCTATGCATAAAGTTGTAACTCCTAATTTATGTGAAAAATTCAGCTAGGTATGTGGGCCAAATTTTCAAAAAAAAAAAACCAACCCAGCTAAGAACCTGTAACAAAGTTGAGTCTTTGGGTAATTTCAAAATGACCAGGCATCTAACAAATCCTACTAATTTGCATGGAACAGACTGCTCAGCCCTTCTGAAAACTAGGTGATTAAACTTCAGAATCTAAATATGGGGTTAAGACCTTAACATCAGGCCCCTATAATAAAACAAACAAACAAACAAACAAACAAGCTAGAGAAAAAGAAACATTTTCCACTAAGTATTGTTTATCCATTGAAAAAGACATTTAATGCTTTATAGAATTTCAAAATAGGACTATTATTTAAACGTGCAAGAAAATCACAATAAAGAACAACACATAGAAACTCCGCTAGAGAACTGAGAAAATATTCAATAGAAGTATCACATAAAGTCAGAGAAAGACCACTTCAGTCTAAATACTTATCTGTTGCTTTATCCTGTAAGTGTACAATGTCCGGTGCAATAGGCAAATGCAACCTTAACAGAGTCAACTGCCTTGAAAGCTTTTATGCTTTTAGAGTGCAATGAACTGTAATATAATAGAGGCTACTATAATGCGCAGAGGCAAAGTGTTTTTGAGAGTGATATAACCATTTGTGATGCCACAAATTTCATAACAATTCCCTGAAAAAGGAAAGAAAGAAAGCAGTAGAAGAAGTGATTGCGCATATAGGAGGTAAGTGATCAATGACAATAGTATGGGAATGCAACAAGAAGTAAAAAAATTGCTTGCAGAGAAGTGAAACTGTAATATAGTTGAAGGGGTGAGTAGTTTGGTTGCAGTGTGTGCAGACTTAGACAGTTAGTGGTTTTTGTCTAGAACCTCTTTCATCTACTTTGTCCAAAATAAAGAACCCCACCCCTCTTGCCCATCCCAGTCCCTATAGCCAAGACAATCTCCTGTGAAAGGCCCTCTTCAAGTCGAGTAGCAGAACTGAAACTTCTGAATGCTCTTTTGACAACTCTTTCCTTGCTGTTTTCACATGTGTTGTACATACATAAACAGGTTTTGGGGTGGGGGATGGGGAAGTTAGTGCTCATTATGTTTTAAGGCAGCAGTAGACCCATTAGGCATCAGGAAGTGGGCTAGGGAACAACTGAACATATAGAACTCGCCTTGAACTACAAGCATTTTTAGAATTATTTTCAAACAGCTCAAACAACTGTATAAAAATGTTTTCCTGAGCACAGAGAAATTAAACCCAAATGACAAAATTATTGCAAATAGCAGTCTTCATATTTTGAATCCATCCTCTCATGCCACAATATCTCCTACCAAGCATCTCTTATCTGTTTGCCTTGTCTCTTCACTTTTGTTACATGATTGTTCCTACCCTTTGTAGGATTTCCTCATTCCTGCCAATGTCTCATGCAAATAAACAACTTAATCAACTTTCTTAAATTCAAAGAATTCAATTTTTAACAGGTAATTCTCTTATATTAATGTAGTTTTCATAAACTGAAATTTCATTTCATAATTCAATACTGGAAGGATCTATGATAACTCACTCAACACATACTATGATGTTATTAATAGTTTAGAGAACAAAATCAGGATGATTGATCCATGACAACAACTTTTTCCTCTCAAAATTTTGGCAGTTTTGTGTCTTTACAATGCTATTGGCTGAAAGGCAATTAATCTTCAAATACATGTTTGTCACTTTATATATGTCATGCGGTAATCAAAATAATATTGAAACAGAAAATGAAAAGCCTCTGCCACCATTTCTTATTCTTTTCTTCTATCTTGAAGTTGTATGATATTATGGCCCTTCCTCTAAAAATGGAGATTTTAGAATAAAAGATGAAGTAATTCAATGAAATTAGGATTACTAAAATAATTAAAAATAAGGTAGCAATGTGAAAATAATGTGGAATGAACTCTCTCTTTACACTTTTTAAGAGTTATGGAAGACTGGTTCTTCTTAGTCAATAACAAAATAGGAGTATCAGCTTGACAAAATTCCCCAAACATTGACCATTTAAAAGACTAATCAAGTGATCAACTTCTTTTTTCCTCATTCTTGTATGATTTACAAGAAAAAACCAAAATCTTCCCACAAGCATCCCTGACATCTTGGGCTTGGATAAGAAAATAAAGACTATTTCATTTTCAGTCTCCAGTCTGAAGGCAGACTGATAATGGCTATATTACAGCCCCGGTCCTGCAAAGTATTATCTACATGCAGAGATCATTGCAGGATCCTGGCTTCTGTTCATACTGTCTGATGGCTGTTTGGTGGCCAGCGTGAGACAAGGAGACAAGTTAGCGAGCGCCGTCCATCGCACCACCACCGTCATGTTTTGCATTAAGTGGTGTTCTTGCTGGCAAACTAAACTGAAAAGCTATATTGTGGATGCTGAATCCGTCTGTTACGCATGCCAATCTCCAGAAAAAAGGATAAAAACTTTCACTGCTGCCTTCATTCTTTGGCTAAACAGAGCATTTAATTCTCCTTGATATTAATATGACACTATTCATAAGTACATAGTTCTCTAAATACTTATAAAAGCTTTGTTAAAATTATATTGGTTGTTCTTGGCCATAAATGGAAACAAGCACAAGGTACATTCCATTCCCAGGAAGGAGTTATGTTGCATTGCAAAGAAAATATAACTGACATTAAATAATTCTGAAGGGTTTTGCCTTTCTGTCCAGAAGACAGACTGATGAGCTCTCTTTCACAGTGGGAATGTAAGTCTGAGTTGCGCTGCATGAAATTACACTTGCCTAAGCTTATCGGAGAAACCACCTGAAAATGACTTACAACTCAATTTGTTGGGAAAAAAATAGTAAAGAATTCTGGGATGGTGAAATGAATCTTTCCTGCTTTGAAGTTTCTGGATAGTTTTTTCCAATAACCGTAAAATAAAATAAAAGAAACTACAGATTACCCTTCTCTGTAAAGTAGAAATTTATTGATAGATGGTTGTTTTCTACTGTTTCCAAATTATAAGTTACTGAATATATATTTAGGGTATTTTATTGAAAATATATTTTTGTGTGAAAACTACTAAAGCTAAAGAGAAAAAACCTTTGGCCATCTAGTGCATATTCTTGAGAATCTAGATTTTTCCTCTCAGTGCAAATCCCCACTATCCCTCTCCTGCAGGAAGAAGTTATTTCCTCATCATATTTGGAAGGCTGGTACAAAGGTAAATATGAAGTTTTAGTTAATGTGTGAAGCAAAGTTTCCCCTTCTGAATCATATTTTTCTACCCAGTTTTTATACCCTTTTGACAATTACAAAATATCTCCTCTTTCTGCTTGAAATTTAGCTCTTCACATTAGACATTTCTGTCTAACATAGCTAGTAAACTCATGCTCATTTAGCTTGTTCTTTTTACTTTAATCAAGATTACTTTATATCTTCCTATTGTTCATTAAATAACTCTAATTTCAATATTTTTGCCTGGGAATTTGATTTCTTTGTTTCCTTTAGGTGTGTGATTGTTCATTTTCCTTATAAACCCTCAGAAAAGGACTTTTTGCCCATGTTTTCAATCTCTTTCTATTCCCTCTAATTATTTCTCATCCTTTCTCCCAGGCTATGACATCTACAGATTTCACTAACACAGTGATAACTCTGTCTCTGAGATAATTTGGAAAAATACTTTCATAACAGAACTGACTTTGTTATCATAATAGTCTTTTCTGGTCCACCCCTTCTTCACCTCCAATCTATGAACTGATCATAAATAAGATGTCTATGAGTTAATAAATAAAATCTTTTCATCTTCAATAATGTATTGGGCTTGGATGTTTTTAGTGTCGTTAGTAACCACAGCCACATTCAAAACAGAGCCAGTCCTCTGTGCTTCTGTGTACCTGTTTACAAGATAAGATACTGATCTGAGGCACTAATGATCATACATGGATTTGCTGCTCCCTTTTCCTGTGCTTATTCAGGAGAACACTACATTACACTGGAGGTTTTCAGGTCCCTTAAACTTTTAACTGATTATTTATATTTCCTCCTAACAAAATTTCTTGGTAGCATCCATTTTCGGAGCTCAGAGACGAGGAAGGTTCCAGAATGATCCCTATAGGCAAATTCCTTCTTTCTTGCTACAGTGAAAGAGGTGAAGCAAATTTGACTATTTTGCCAAGCAGACTTGGGCATGTTCATAAATCAGGCATTTAGGGACATTGTTTCTTTGCTGTCATAGTAAGGGCAGTTGTGTGCGTTTTGTCTGTAGACAAATGCACCTTGCTGAGTTTTACTCACTTACTATGCAGGAAAAAGAGACAAAGTGAGTCCCCAAAAGGCTTTGGATATTTCCAAGAAAAAGGCTGTTGGACTATGGGCCAGTGTATCATATCACTTTTATGATTAGTGCCCTCAGCTTAGGCAAAAAGAGCAGGATGAATCCAAATTGTTAGTTTCAGGTGACTAATTCCTTTGTCCACTTTCATTAAGTCTACTGAAGATGATGAAAATGTGAAACGCCACATCCACCGTGGTGTCCATGCCAAGGCTGAGGTGCCAGCTCTGGCTTGTCAGGAAAGGTCTGGCTAGTGTTCATGAGTGCCTGGCTGAGCCACAGCCACCAGCATGTACAGAGGGAAACAGCCCTGTGATGTCTTGGCACGTCATGTAAAATAACTAGATAATAATAATCTCCACCTTCTCCACATAAAAGGAATGGGTGTTTTCATGGCAATCTTTGTCTCCTTCTTCTTCAACCATATTGTTGCCAATAGCATCCTGGCTTGTATCAGAAACAGTGTGGCCAGCAGGACTGGGGATGTGATTGTCCCCCTGTATTTGGCCCTGGTGAGGCCGCACCTCGAATACTGTGTTCAGTTTTGGGCCCCTCACTACAAGAAGGACACTGAGGTGCTGGAATGTGTCCAGAGAAGGGCAACGAAGCTGGTGCAGGGTCTAGAGAACAAGTCCTATGAGGAGCGGCTGAGGGAACTGGGGTTGTTTAGTCTGGAGGAAAGGAGGCTGAGGGGGGACCTTATCGCTCTCTACAACTACCTGAAAGGAGGTTGTAGCGAGGTGGGTGCTGGACTCTTCTCCCAAGAAACTAGCGATAGGACGAGAGGGAATGGCCTCAAGTTGCGTCAGGGGAGGTTTAGATAGGATATTAGGAAAAATTTCTTCACCAAAAGGGTTATCAAGCATTGGAACAGGCTGCCCAGGGTAGTGGTTGAGTCACCATCCCTGGAGGTATTTAAAAGAGGTGTAGATGTGGCGCTTAGGGACATGGTTTAGTGGTGGACTTGGCAGTGCTAGGTTAATGGTTGGACTTAATGATCTTAAAGGTCTTTTCCAACCTAAAGGATTCTAGGATTCTATGATCCTACTGGTCCATTTGGCAATATGGTTCCTCAGTAACTGCTGTTATTAACAGTGAAATAGGTAAAATACTCAGGCTCCAAGAGGAGAAAACTACCCATGTTCTTTATTACTTTTAAACTAAGAGACACCTAGACCATAGTTCCATGAGGACAACATCAGACAGGCCAAATGCTGAAATCAGGGTGACATGACTGTAGTCAGTTTGTCGTAATGGCCTCTGGATCAGGAGCTGCTCACAGATCACTGATCAGGAAAGAGTTGTATAAAACAAGGGCAGAGCATCCTGTACTCTGCCAGATCAGCTAAGACTGTCATCACAAAGAGGTTTATGGTCATCTCCAATGGCCTGCAGCATGACTATGCTTTTGCCTCTCTGGGTGGAGATTTCCCCAGAGTTTGCCTTTCTGGATGTGTTCCCACATTAAGGCAGCTGCTAATGAGCAGTGTGGTTTGCCAACTTTTAGAGGCTGTTGGATTCGGTGGACGTCAGGATGCAAGGGATTTCTCCAACATCGATCAGTTGGAACTGACTTTGGTGGTTTCTAAGGCACAGGGGGCAATTGGGGATATTTCAGACTAATTAGGCAAAAATGTGGGTGGGTGGGTGGTTGATGCCTGGTCCAGACCTATCTTCTACTGCCCTAGTGATTCAGCAATGCTCAGACTTGGTATTAATGTGCATGGAACCCTAACCTTAGCCTCATCAGTGCTTCCCCTGACCCTCTCTAGTGGGAAAACCAGCTTTCATGGAGCTCTGTGATTGTTGCAGAATAGGACATTTGCTGTATAATTAAAGTAACTTGTTTTAGCCATCAAAATCTTTGTCATGTTTATTCAAACGGGCGCATCTTGAAAAGTTTAAACAAGAAAGAGAGGAAAAAATAATGAGGTGGTACCCCCTGCACAATCAAATACATGCATTTGGACTAAAGAATGTTTCTCCTCTACAGTGCAAAGGTACAAATGACAAAGTGAAATCAAATTGCAGAAAGAAATGGCTTCTTTACAAAAAGCACTAACTAAAATAAGCTTAAATAACAAATCTTTAAGACTAAGGGGGAAAAAAGGAAGCTTTATT
Organism: Fregata magnificens; assembly: GCA_013389945.1. Taxonomy (NCBI): domain Eukaryota; kingdom Metazoa; phylum Chordata; class Aves; order Suliformes; family Fregatidae; genus Fregata; species Fregata magnificens. The sequence goes on along the minus strand of WAAD01036970.1, from coordinate 28,099 downwards.
GTTATCAAGTTATAGCATGTGTTGCACCATCTTGGGCTTTCTTTTTGTGACACCAAAGAAAAGACCTTTTGTCTGTGCATGCAATGCTTTTGCAGGCTGGTACATCATCACTGCCCCAGATGAATGCTTCCCTGATACAGACTTGACCTTGTGCTCCAAAGCTGTGATCTCCTGAAAGCAAAGCATTCACTGCTTCCTTAAAGATCATCATGAACTGTGCAAACCCAATCAGATGTAAAAAAGATTTGTATATTTCATTGCCGTAAACCAGCATGTGTTGTGCCACCTGAGAATGTGAGTTGCTATGCTTGTATCACAAGGCCAAGGGGACCTACACATTATTCTTTGACAAAGCAAACGAGGCTGGGAAAAATAATAGCAAAGCAGCTATGCATGGCAATATCACCTGCTTTTTGTCCTAATCTTAGCAGAACTTCCAATTAAACAATGCAAAATAATGTTTAGATGTTAATCCTAATTAGTGGCAGAACAACTGAAAATTAACCTCTTGTAATAAATGTTGGTGCTATCAGTGTTTTGTTCTCTTCTTCTCAGTGTCAGAAGCTTCTTGACAGTACTGCAGCATGGGGAATGTCATAGAATCATAGAAGCATAGAATCATTAAGGTTGGAAAAGACCTCTAAGATCATCAAGTCCAACCATCAACTAACACCACCATGACTCCTAAACTTATTACACACTGTTTTTAAGAAAACAATTTCTCATCCTATTTTTGCTATCTTAACCAGAGAAGAAGTGAAATTCACTAGTACTATAGTACTATACTACTTCTGGAAGGCTGAACTCTGTTCACTCAGTGACAGGAGCCTTGACGCTGTAAAATATCCACTTTGGTCATGCTTTATGACATTAAGAATGACTTTTTAAAAATTTGCTTCCTTATACAAATCAAGGTTGCCCTTCCAAAACACAAGCAGATTATTAGAAATTTGAAGCAATATTAAACTCCAGCCACTTAAGGGCAAGCTTCTATAAATATGAACACCTTGAAAAGGGGAAAAAAGATATAATAGTTTCTAATTTATTTACTTCTACATAGAACAACTATTTCTATGGTTATTTTGACTTTGAAAAATCTAACTTGTCTTTCAGACCATTCCAAATCAGAATGCAATCAGATCAAATTTCTATCGATCAAACAAAATGAATTATCTGCTTACACAACTTCGACTGCAAGTCTGCCATGGAAAGGAGTAAAAGGAATGAATTTCTATATTCAATGAAGTTTAAATGACAATGAAGAAAAAGCTGAATAGGCTTCAATCAGGAGCAGCAATCCTAAGAGGACCACCTGACAATTACATTTAATATGCTAATGCTATTACAGTACCTGAAATTTTCTATTCTGCCCATAAAGGTCTTGTTAACAGTAATTAAATGTTAAGACATTCAGCCCTGTAAAGAAAAGAAATATAGTGAAATTATTATCACTAGAATCAGTGGAAGACTTTTTTAATTAATATTTGAATAGCAAAAGATTGAATTCTCACTACCTGGGGACAACAAGGCTGATCAGGTCTCTGTTAAATTACATGCAATCATACCTTCTTCATTAGAATTGCAAACATTTGTGTAAACCACTGGTTTTGCTACTCAACAGATGACAAGAGTTGATATTAATCTTTACCCTCAGTGTGTTTTACACCCAAGAGCAGTGACCTGTGCTGCTAGCTTTGGAGATCTGTGCTTCAGCTCCTAGTGCTGGCCATCAGGCAGTCTCCTGAACGGGAGGTCACCTGGGATTAGCTGAGCAGTAGGACTCAAGTACTGAGAAAACACTGCTTGAGCAGCCAAAAAGGTGACCCACTGGAGAGTGTGCACTGCTGCTGTGGCTTGGTCTGCATGGGATACAGGGCATGACTATGACTGTCCTCAGTGTTACAGCCCTGCCTCTTCTTTTCAAACTGTAACAGTTTATGGTTTTCAGTCCTAGACGTCCCTGGCGTTTTGTCAAAATGACAGGCATCACGTTCATGCAAACAGTTCTCCAGTTCCATAAAGAATATTTTGATAACCTCTTAAAAATATTTTCTTTTTTGCAGTAGTGAAGTAGACCCTTTACCAAGAGCAAGCACTGGAATTACACAGCATGGCTTCCAATAAAGAATAATTGGATTCAGCCTATAAAACTAATTAAGATTGCCACAGCCTCTTTAGGATCCTAATGCTGCTTTTAATACTTGCCTATAGGATTTCACAAAACAACCATTTGCAATGAAATTGATTTGTATAGATAAATGTGTATCAGCTAATTTAAACACATAAAGAAAAATGAGGTCCACTTATTACTTAAACTAGGTAGAAACTTAAGAGCAAATTCATTCAGATTAGTATTTAACGAGGTCTTATATCAAAACTGATGCGATGAGAGTATAACTAGGAATAATCACCCACATAGCATGTCAGCAATCATTGCTCCTTAACATCTTGGCCCCAGTTCCATAGCATCTACCATTGTACAGAAATACTTGCCAAATATTTGAAGAAATACTCCAAGAAGTTAAGAAGGTGAAGGGCTAAATAAATACTGTAAATCTTTAAGTTTGCAGCATATCAGCTCAAAAGCTCATAATTTCAAATTCTGGTGATAGCAGACAATTTCATCAAACAATGGATATCTATGCACAGTTTCAAATGTAAAAAGGGGAAGGATATACCATAGGAAAACTGCTAAACATTAACTATGTTTTAATCCTTTATGTATATATTTTACTGTTCTAATGCTTGGGCATAGTGACATGGAGTTTCTTTCTATTCTGTGTGGATGGACAACAGGAAGCTTTGGGCCACTGTTAAAAATGGGTTTGTTGCTTGCTTCCCTAAGCATCTCCAGCTTCCAACATGGTGAGAGTGGTTATACTTGGGAGCAGAGAAAAATGAACTTACACTGGTAAAGCCTTTGTGAATCAGCAGGTAAACTTCATGTAACTCACTCACTCTGAGCAAACATGGAACCAGTGTGGGTGACTGCCATCAAAATACGATTTCTTCATCTCACTTCCAATCAGTAATAATAATAATCAAGGTGTCATGGAATAGAAATGCCACAAGAATGCCAGTGACCTACTTATCCTAAAACTATCTTATATGTCCTATAACTTCATTTACAAAGAGAGCTGAAATAGCATTTGTGCAATGATGGGAGAAACACCTTTCCCCCTCTTCTTTCCCACCCCATCTTATCTTTGCACATTTAAACCTGGACAAAAAGTATGGTTGCTGTAACTACTGGATGGCTTGCAACCAGAAAAGAAAATGAGATAAAATGCTTGCCATGTTTTTACAACACATCTTCCTTCCAGACAACACTCCTTTAATAATTTCTATATTCTGTTTGCTCAGCTGTTTGCCAAGAAGACTCTAATGCCCTCCATCTGTAGTTATGCCAGGTATCTGATGCTGACTTAGGCACCTCATGCAGATAAGCAGGAACCTGGTTAAATCTTGCATGGGAGAAGGTGCACTATGTCACAAGCTATTGTTTTCAAAGTTAGTTTGCAGAGCAGCTGAACATACTAAGTCTCTTATAATGCATTTCAATCAATAATTTTTTATTTCAGGTTGGTAGAGATTCAATATGAAAGGATTAAGAAGCATTAAAATAGCACTTTCAGGTCACTTGACTAGGAATTACAGAGCAAATTGTGAAAGCTGTCTGCTTTTAGAGCTGGAGTTAGAATATGACAATTTATAACAAAAATTAATAATGAATAATAAAAAAAAGCCCACAGAGGCTGATGTATCTCATATCATTAAATATCTTCTTTTCCACCCTTATGAAGTATTTTGCAGTACTAGTCCCACCTATGGAAAACTGAAAGGATTTTAATCACCCTCATTGTTAGCATTTCTACCACAGTAGAAGCTGCTTTTGAAAAGAATCCACAAAAATGGGAAATAGGATTTTGTACAAATTCTGGATGGAGCTTTCCAAGAGTTACTTTAAGAATCTGAAAGATGAATCCATGGAAACAAAAGATTAATTCACCAGGACTGAAAAAGAAAATCTTGCCTTGTGCTCTACATCTTCCCATTTTCCTTGGGCAATGAGGAGCATTCACGCTTCTACCCATGGAAGACCCATGCAAAACAATTATTTTCTAAGAGCAAGGAGCCTGAAAAAGGGAGTACAAATTACAGTGCCAATTTCTGGAAACCTTAAGGTCTCCATATACGGCATAACAAACTTTGCTCTATGCAAAGTTAGTAGACAGTAAAGCTTGTGCCATTTGACATGACCAGTCTCTCCCTGATTGTTGTCATAATGCTACTGAGGAGGTGGATGGTGGGAAAACCAGCAAGTGAGTGCTTATGTCTCAGCCTCCAAGTCTGGCGGTAAATGTACAAATGTACATTTTATACAAAGCACAATAATTTAGAGGCTGTTAAACTTGTTTTAAAGAAATAATTTTCTCTGGCTCAAGTCACATATTTGCCAACACAGAGGTCTAGCATTCCTGCTGCTTCTGCATCTAGTATTTTGACTAAGTTCTAGTTCCAATACTAACACAACTTTCTTTTAAGTGAAGATGAATGGAGCTAGGAGACAACTGGAACTGCAATTTCCTTTTTTAAGTGAATCCAGGCTGCTATACATCGTGGAACAATACTGATTTCATTTTGCCTTGCCCCTCTGATCTTCCACTCTGTCTGAGCATTTGCTTTCGACTTAACTGATTCACACCACAGGAAATAAATACCTGCTATATATAGCTGATATGCTTAGTGGCAGCAAAAAAATAATTGTAATTTTTATTTCATCAACTGTCTCACAATCTCCAAGCAAATGAGTGAGACAGTAATTCCTCTCCCCTTCTCATATTTAATATTATGTTTAAATAACAAACTTCTGACCCACAAAAAATTGACCTGTGGTTATAACACATCAGCTACCCAGAAGTGCTATGGCAGTCTCCACAAATAAAGGTACTTCTGACCCCACTGTGTAATATAAAAATTCAAGTCATGTCTCCATTTTTTTTTTTCCTTTTTTTCCCCCAAAAACCAGGGGAACAGGAAATGCAAAGGAAAACTTCAGTCAGAAAGATCAACATTTTGAGGTCCTTAGAAAACCCAACTGATGTTTGAAAATGAACTAAAAAAACCCTGAAGCTACGGTAGTCAATAACGTAAAATTTGTACAGAAGTTCTTCAAACATCTGAGAGATTTCTTAAAAAGGCTTTGTTAAAAATAAATGAGTAGTTTAAAATAAACACTAAGAAATATGAAAAATCCTCAAACTCAGAAATTAGACTAATGTAAGTAGCGTGTGCTCAGAGAAAGATCTACCTTTCACATTTGTAGTAAATGTAATTTCTCACAGACTAACTACATAGCACAATGTTCCTGAAAATTTTAATTGTTTGAAGAGCTAACATAACTTCTATTCATTTAAATTGCTCACTCAAGACCAAGCTTCATCTGGGCTAAATTGCATTTAAGTCTTTGTGTCCAGTTTTTCTCAAAGGGTGGGCCTAGAGACAGCAGATAATGAACAACCACAAGGTCTCATCTACAACTGAGATATTTGATATCAGAGATAATGAATTGGCGTGAGCAATTCCTGTTGTTAACAATAAAATACATGGCTGAAGTTTTCATATTTTAAAATTTCACTTTATATGGGTAAGAAATTGATCTTCCATATAACAGTCCTCAAGCTAAGGTTGTGTGGAGAAGTCACCTACAACACTGGAGAGCCTCTGCCTTACCATTACATCTGGTTTTATTTTTAAACAATAACCTTAAAATTTATATCACCTTTCCCCCTTGGTTTTAACGTACATGGGTTTGTTTAGTTACTGACACATAAAAGTGCTGTCAATCTATTGTACTGTACATTGATTTGAAAAAAATCTAGAACTTTTTCTTTGATGCAGTCTTTGACCATTAATATCACAAACGTTTGCCATTATTTGACATCTCTATCACTGATTCCAGGAGCACTTCCAGTTTCTAAAGAAACTCAGGTATGGGGGTAGGAGGCGGTCTGGATGCCTGGGAGATGAGGTCTTCTGAGCACATTACCCTGGCACATCCCAGGGAGTGCTCTGGCAGAGTGTCACAGTCTGTACCGCAACCTGAGCCTGGTCAGGGTGAGAGCTGGCACAAATGTCAATGTGCCCCACACAGTTGCTGTGTGGCAAAAATAACTATGGCTTGTATTGCCCAGAGCTTTACCAGACCTATTCCCAAAAGGCACCTTTGAAAAGGCCAGCCTGCTTTGGGGTGGAAAAAAGTTTAGCCCTTATAGCATGAGCTATCCCATGCCACCACCCTTTACGGGCTAGAGGATAGTCCCTGAACCTGTTTCCTGGTATATGTGTAGTCTATCCTACATCTGTTGACCATGTTAGAAGACTTGCCAATAAATTAATATGAAAAGCAAGTGATCCAACCATTTAGTGAAAAAAAAAAAATCAAACCATCGTATATGGTCTGATAGGAAAAAGACATTGGTTTTACAGGCTAATCTTTACAACAGACAGTCAAATGACCTCCTGTTCAGGTTACCCAACCCTTGACATTGTAAACATATTTCTGGCTCTTAGAAATCCTCAAAGCAGTCTTTAGCAGACTTCTATCATTTGTGGATAACATCTGAAATTTGGAAAAGATTTGAAAAATATCTGTGGCTATCCTTGGGAAAATCTGTTCAGATTTGACTCAGCTACAAACAGGGCAATGTTATCATTTGTACTATCCTCAGCAGAGCTTGCTAAACTACTAGGGATAGAAATTGTGAACATGCTGTCTGAATGAAACATGTTCAGTCCCATTGAGACTTCTGTTACCACACATACATAGGATACATGTAACACATAAACTTTATTACAGCGAGAGCCCGGGTGTCTTAACTGAAATTCTCTGCTGCACTGTAATAAAGATTAATGTGTACTATCATTTCATTGCATATTGAAACCCTAAGAAAATGCAACGGATGTATTTGAAAATTACCTGCAAATTCAGTCACAAATCATGTTCTGTTATTTGGGGAAAAAATAGATAGATACGTGGCAATCCTTACAGACATCAGAGTCTATCTTTGTTTTCAAGGAAAAGGGAGAACTTAATTCTAGTATGTAGATAATAAAATGCCCTTATACTAGCATAAGTAATGGATAAGTAATTTGCTGGTTTGCCAATGTGTATTGGTGCTCGTGCAATAGTATACGTTTTGGATCATAGCTCTTTCCTTCCAAACTAACAAAAAATACCCCTTACACATGTCATTACTGGAGAGTGATGAAGCCATTGTACACATATTTTTCAAGACTTTGAAAAGCCCCAGATTTTTTTGGTATTCAAGTGAGCTTGAGACAAAAGTACAATCAATCAATTTTGACAGTATCAATTCTGAGCCAGATTCTGTTATCCTGGATTCAGGTGGAATGGTACCTTTTTTAGCAAGTGGTACAATTGATTTTCATGGTGTTAGTTGCCAAATAAGAAACTATTTCGACTAAATAGGATATCAGAACTCACCTTCTATAACTGAAAACGAAAAATATGATGACTGCTAGACATTTCATACATGCTGAAATACTAAATGAAGTTTTCTTTAAACTTAAGTGCTTTTGTGTAAAGACAAATTGATTTTTTTAAAAGGAACCTTTTGTCATTTTATTGCCTTTTTTCTTCTGAGCACTTCAATAAACATGTATGAAATGACTTTTCAAAAAGCTACAGCAGTAAAAAAGGAAAAAAAACCTCCACAACTTACACTCTTAAGTAAGGGTACACTCAAAATATACTCGGTATGAATTAGTATTTAAAAAAAATTGACCTTTGCTTTTGCCTGGGAAACTCCCTAAATTTTTTCTTTCATTCCTTACAGAGCTGCTCCTTACAGAGGAATTGCTATCAATGGTGTTATTACCAAAAATAACATCTCTGTAAGCTGGCATCAGAGTGTGAACCAATTAGCACTATGAGATGTTGTGGAAGTTAAAAACCAAATGTGGCAATAACCATCTGGGTAAACAAAATATTCTTTTTACCTGCGGGTCCTTGAACATGGCAATAAACATATGGCAGAGAGAGCTGGGCTTGTTCAGTGCATTTCTAATAAAAATCTAGGTGACACAAATACACCATGATAGGTGTCATAGAAACTAGTGTAATGACCTTTCACATCTGGATGCCTCATTTCTAATTAGGAATGAATAAGACATAACAAGGTCAGGTGACACTGTCTAACGGAGCATATTACTTGTATATGGATGAGGCATTTTGATGAAAAACTTCCAAAGCGTTTTTACCAATTACCCTACCTAACTCAATATGACACCAGACTGTGTCCCCTTAAAAGAGCTTCCAGATGTGAAAGGTCAGAATTTTTATCGTGGAGTATGCAGTTTGTTCTTTTTCCAGTTCTTTCTTATCTTTATATTAATGTCAAATGAAACTCCAATTTGTTCCCTCCGCTTCTTCCACAACCCTTTTGAAATGTCGTTTGCAAAACACACCACTTGCACAAGCTGCTTACACCACTCCAACAGCATGTGCATGTTTTCACCAGTCATAACAACAGATGGCCAGAACCTGGCTCCCTTACTCTGAGTCTAATCATGCAGTCAGTCCCACTTAAATCATATTTTCTCATCATCATCTAGCCTGCTTCCTCAGTTTATAACCTCCCCAAAATATTAGGAGGAAAAAAGGGCATTTCTAGACCTTTGCAAATCACCTGAATGGTGTGACCCCAATAGGAGAAGCAAATTCTACAGCACCGCACACTTAAATCGAGAGGTTTTGCTCTACCTCCTGGGACAAGCTCAAGCACGGGAAGGAAAACGGCTGCTTCTTTGCAAAACTTGACACCCAGGAGACAAGCCCTGGCCGTAGAGAGTGGGAGGGGGCCGCCTGTAGCAGCTCCTGGTGGCGAGCAATCATCCCCTGCGGTGGCCCTGGTGTGGTGAGAGGGAGAAGAGAGCTGTCTGTGAGAGCTCCTGACTCCAGGCACCAGCCGGCAAGTCCCAGCAATGTCTGGTTTTGCATGTCGGGTACCATTTCCAGGATTTCAGGGACCTATCACATTCTGCTTGGTGTTTGTCCTTAAGTGGGAATGTAGGTGCTGCTGGGGGAGCGCTGCACGAGCTGTTTCCTCTGATTTGATGTCACCTGAAGGTGCCCTGATTTTATGGATCTATTGCACTGGGAGGTTCATGAGCAGCTTTTAGTCACTTTTTGCTGTGAATTGTCAAAGGAAAAAAAAAGAGAAAAAAGAAAAAAAAAAAAAAGAAGAGGCAAAGAGATGGAAATGGTGCCCTGAATAACCAATCCGTTTGTCTTACAGGTCACTCAGACAAGGTCATTATTGACTGAAAATTATCATTTTTGCTCTTTCCAGGCACATGTAGAACAAAACAAATCATAATATTGGCATGCTGAACTCTACCTTATTTCCCAGTTAGACTAATTTCTCACATGCTTTTAAATTACTGCTTCCTTCTTTGTATTTTACAACAAAGGAGTAAGAAAATTTTTATTACATTTTAAGATGAAACACAAGACAGCTTAATACAGAGCTGAAAAGTAAACAGATGTTTTGGTGGTGAAAGAACAGAAGAGGAGAGAAGTGATGTAACACATGATGAAATTCACAGCATGTTCAGGATAACGTGCAGACCATCGCAAAGGTTCATGATGTTTAGTGAAATCAATCTAGGGAGATATATCAGGAATTGTTCACTTGATCTTTACTGGATCTAAAACTCATAACTGGTTATAACCAAACTAAGCTTTCTCATGGAGAGCAGAATTTAGTAACTGGCTTTAAAGCAATTTAATTTTAGTACTTGTGGGATAGATCTTTATGAATGGTGCACTCCAAAGGGTGTCCAATCTTCTCCTATGACTTGGCAATCCACTGAATTTGCAATTCTACTTTTGTTAACATATGCTGATTGCTTAGGTATATGCTCAAAGTAAATAGTAAACCATAGCATGGAGACTCTTGAGCTGGAAGACCATTAAACTCTGGAACTGGTAGTAATGTAGTACTATTGTCTAAGTTAAATAGCCTTCTGAAAGATATTGTACACTTATAACGTGGTCAAGGATACCCCTGCAGCTCATTTGCACACATTTACAATATAAGCAGTGTAGAACCAGGATACACCTATTTTTAGATTTTCAGTTTTCTGAGTGGGTTTATGCACAGAAATATTGAGTCACTAAAGGCAGCTATTCCTATATCAGTCCTTTTTTTTTAGGACTTCTAATATGAAGGTAAGGCTTTGGAAAAAGTACATACTGATGCATTCTTCTTTCCTTTACATTCCTTACTGTCCTGCTGCAGCCTACCTATCTCTACTTCATTCCTTCCATCTTTTCACTGAGTAATAGCTGAAATTTGTTTTAAAGTTTTACTTGACAAGGAATTATGATTCATTGTGAAGACAGTAGGGTGCCTAGCATATCACAAGTGCTGTAAAAATAATAATAATTGCAATAACTAGCATTCTGTGTTGAAATCCTGCTTTATTTCAAGCTCTCAGGCAGTGCAAACCTGCATTTTGTATGTTTGCTTTTAACATATCTCAATCTGTATTTCTTTTAAATTTTCTGATTTGAGATGGAAGATTATTAATCACACAGTGCTGCTGGCATGGTTTTCCTCTAAATAAGTCTGCGTGTCTCAAAAGATTTGCCTGCGCTGACTACATAAATACAGATTAGTAAAGAACTAGAAAAAGACAGGTAAGTTCACTGCCCCTGGCTTTGGCAAATATATCCCTGGTATGCCTATTAATGTAAATGTTATCTTTAGAGAGCAACCTTTTGTTTTAGGTATATGGCAAAAGACTGAACTACTCAATGTCAGACTTGAGCCCTGGTCTGTAGTAGGGCCCAAAGGTCAATCAGGAGTCAGTCAAAGTTCCCCCCTCAATGTCACCAATGCTCTGACCTATTTCGCTTTGTTCTGAGCAATCATAGTCACTTCAAGGATTAACCAACGAGGGAAGACTTCTAATTTCACACAGTCAGCACCCCAAGGAGGAGAGGTCATGATCCAGCCACTTTCCTCCTCCCTCCTCCCAGCTCTACCATGTAGGGAAAGAGCATCCTCAGCTGGTCTCAGAGCATCATCTCTATTATGAAGATTTTCCTTCTAACATAAATGAAATTCAAGAGACCATGCCTGATGTTTGCCTTAGCTCTCTATTTAAACATTACCTCCTGCCATATTGCTTCACCTTGCAATTAAATGATCATGATCATGAGTAAGATACAGGATGGAGTTAAAAAAGGTAATTCAAAAAGCCCTAGATATAAATATAGACAGCACCTGTTGTTTTATGATGAAGAGAAAAAGGAAAAGGAAAAAGAAAAGGAAAACTGATACATGAAGCCTGATGTTTTCCTGCAGATCTTTCAAGAATGCTGTTAAAAATAAAATATTTACTTTTTCCTAGAGGGAAGGAGGCTGAATATGTAGAGTTAAACTCCTTATTTTGGATCAGGACAATTATTTCAGAAGACTATTTTTTCCTAATTTAATCCTTATAGTCCTTTCTTTCCCCCCTCAATTTTGTTAGTATGCTACCCCTGGCTCACTGTCATCACACAACAGAGTCACGATCACATTGACTTCAGTTGGTGAGAAGATGTTAGACAGAAAATGGTACACTCTAATGACATTTAGAGGTGCCAGACCACAGTAAATGGTATTTTTGGTGTTACCCAGTGTGCTGTGGAAAGGCAAGTATCAGATCTGGTTTAATTCTTCATTAGTATTTTATACACAAAACAGTTATTTTATAAAGTAATAAATTGTCAGCAGTGAGGACTAGCTCTTTATTTGTTTACAGAAAGTATGCCGCATATTAATCAGCTTCACACTCCTTTTCACTCCTGATGTGGATTGTCAATTGCTCTACCTGCCTATGTTTTTTTCACATTCCCTTCTTATATCATCTGAATGCAGAACATTGATATTAAAATTCACATGACACTCTCCCTAGCATACTTTTTGCCTCATTCAGGTTTGTCAATGTTACTTTCTGTTTTCTCTAAAATTTTGCATTCAGTTTTCACTGTTGCAAAACGGTGAATCAGTCAAAATACCCTGAAAATCAGGCTACCTCTATGATTGTGAGATAGGAATGACTATTTAGCCCTTAACCTTTCTACAGAGTGGGACAACAAATGTACCAATTAGTGTCATTTCTGATATTGATGTTTATGCACTGAGACCTGGATTGACAGCAGAATAGTTTATAGCCTACCAGAATGAATTAATATAAATACTTATTGAGTTTACTAAACTGCAAAACACTGTTGCAAATGCAGCAATCTCTTTCAAAAAGTAAATCACATAGGGAAAAGAATCCAGACAACACATCAGGCTTCAGGATGGTGTTTGGATTATTTTACCTACAAATAACAAATTTCACACTGATACCTTAAAACAACATGTGCAGAGAAAAAAAGAAATGAAGAAAAATTCTGTTCTCTTTCCAAAATAAGGATCAAGCTTCATACTTTGAAATGTCTTATTGATTAATTAACAGCACTTTATGTGGGGAGTTTTAATTAATTTACACCCTTTAAGTCATTTAAACATGCTATCTGTTGTGAACTTGCACATTCACGCAGTGCATTTATGACTCTTGCACAACACAACACGGCATAACTGAGCCTGTAAAATACTGAAGAGCTCCCTGAAAGGCAGAGACAGCCTGAAAGCCTAAGGCTCTTAGTCCTTAGTTAGTCTAAGAAGAGTTCAAATCCCTCTTCTGCATGACCACCAATTTATGAAGAAAGGGGGCATTTTTTTGCCTGTGAATAATGACTGTTTAATCTCCCATGTAAAATAAAACAGCTACAAAGCTGAGAAGTAGCCTATATAAGCAGTGAATATATTGCAAATCTCTTATCCAGGGAGTGGGCAGTGAGATTTTGGTGTTTCTCTGTTCAGAATCAGACACAGCAGGGATCTTTATACTTATTCTTCAAAGAGGCCATCCATCCTTTTGGTTTCTATCTCTTCCCTTACTTAATTTCAAAAAAATCTTTGCCAAAATCAGTTCTATTCAGCAAAGAGAGGAAAAAGTTTCATTAAAAACTTGTTGTCGTGGAGCCACCACAATATCTTTACATAGGAATGCTTGGTGGAGTGAGCAAAATAAAATAGCTTCTCTCACAAGGCATTTTTACCATATTTCATTAGATGCCATAGCCAAACTGTATTCCCAAAGATCTCTGTTTGGCATTTTTCAAGTGTGGGACTCCAGTTCTGCAGGTGTTGTGTATTTTTGGTCTTGCTATTCCCAGTTTTACTTTGGCAAATAGCACAAAACAGGAAAACTCTCTACGAAAGCTTAGTTTCCTTCATATCTTGACCTCAGATTTAAAATTCCTAGGCTTATGATTGCCTTATTTTTTCTTGCCAGCTGGGAATCAGGGAACACTGTTTTACCTTTGGTAATATTTATTTGTAAAAAATCCCAGAGAGAATAGCATACAGCACAAAAAGCAAGGCATGGGGAAGGACAAAAAATTGATAATGTGCCCTCTAAAATGATCAAGCTGTCATGGATGACACTGATATAAATTCCCTTGTTATTGCAGATGAACCGGTATAATACCAGGGGACGGAACATGAGCCAGATTTGATTTGTCAACTTGTTGCTATTATTTTGACAACATTTCAGCAAAATTGTCACATCTGTCGAAATTCTGTTAGAAAATTAGATGTAGCAAAGAACACCAAACAGCCTTTTTTTCTCGTACTGAGTGTGCTGGGATTTTCCTTCAGTGAGTCATCAGCCGGCAGCAACAATGAAGAGTCACAACAATCACAAAGATACCATCTGTTTAAGGGAGATAATCCAAAAGCAAACATGTATCTTTCTAAATATAAAATTAATCAGCACAAAAACTTACACACAGACACACAGAAAAGTATGTGGGTTTGCATACATATATGTCATTTCTGTAATTCCTGACATGTTATCGAAACACCCAGATAGTAGCAATTACAAAATTTCCTGTATGGATTTCTATCATCAGCTAAAGGCACAGATGATATTACTTGAACTTCGTATCATGGGAGATCATGACATTTGGAAATATGGAATTTGTTTTTCATCACATGGTGCCTCTCACACCTGGTGCTTGGAGAAATTAGACTTTAACGATTAGAGTGCTTCCATTTCTTTCGAAGTATTTTTAACAAATACAGGCAAAATGCATGGCTCTGCATTGCCAAGAACACCTCCAGCAAACTAACAGACTACAGGATGACTATTGCAACAGGGCTCATCTAGATTACTTTTTTCTTCCTTTTCTAACACTACGCATGTGGAAGTCCTTGTTCCATTTTAAAGAAAACTGTTTAAAAACACTAGTTCTCCCTGCCAATCGTGGCAGCAATGGCAAATGTCCACAAATGTAAAATTTTCATCAGTATAGTTCTTGTGTGATAGAAAAACATCTCTCATGCATTTTCTAAAGTAAACATGACAATGAATAATTTGGAAAAAAAAGTCAACAATGTTTTCCAAAAATGCAAAATAAAGCTCAACGAAACATTTGCATTGCAATTCATGAAAATATTAACAACGAAAAGATTGTTATTAAAGAGGCAAACAGGGAAAACTGATTGCCAATATAGCTCCCTCACTCTTGTTTAAAACTTAAAATTATTGATACAATAAATGAACAGCAATACAATCTAGTGTTCAGACAGAGGCTTAAACTTTTTTTTCCCTTTCATTTATACCATCCATACCTTTTAAAACAAAGCGTAACAAAAAATAATGGTCATTAGGCGACATAAACATTGCTTTGTTTCTTACACGTACTCAATCTGCTATACATTATAGATAACCACAGTGGAGCTCATGAAGTAATTCCAGCAGCACACAGGCAGCTACCTTCTTTTCTTGACTAATGTTTAGATCGTGTGTCCATTCTTCTGCCTTCCTTAGAGGGTAAAATGTAATGTAAGTAAGTGACTTAGGTAATGCACCTGTAGAGCCAAAAGCAGTCCATCCAACAGCAAAAATCCCAAGAGGAGTGGTCTAATGATGATACAATAATCATCAATATTTTATTTAAGCCCTGTGCTTATATTTAAACAAAAGGCTTAAATATGACCAAGACCAGGGATAACAAAATTTTGCTTAAACATTTACTGTGTTTCCTTGATTATCTTCTCATACAGCAAGAAATAAATACTAGTGTTTTCTGCTTAAATTGCCTAAAATATCTGTCTGCTTTTCTACCTGTCTTTCTTCTAGAATTCAAGTGACCTGTGGCACAGGAGTGGAAAAATTATAATTGCCTTCACTTGAATGTAAAGTAAAATATGAACATACATGCCCACATGCGATTATAGCAGAAAGTTCAATTTTATTGAAAAAAATCAACAAAGCTCAACTTGTTGCAAAGGAACCTTCCTACTGCATGTCACTCTCCACTCTTAATATTGTAACTTGGTCAACTTCTCTTTAAGCCACTTCTGATGAAACATTTTAAGTTTTTCTTGGGTGTACATCCTACCTGATATGATAACATTATGCTATGCTATGAATTACCAATATAATATAAAATAATGCCACATTAGTCATTTTACATCTAGAATAATGATTTTCACTAATACAGATTGATTACCAATGACTGATACTAATGCAATCTAAATTTGGAGAATATACCTGATGATTTTGTGATGACCGATTTCGTTTTGTATGTCCCCAAGTTAATAAATAAAAATGTAAAACAATCACTTTGAATCTGACTCTGTGAATACATGCAGTAGGAACCAATGTGAAAAATTAAGCCTGTTTCTAGATGGTATCAAAGTCTCGCTTGTTCTTGCTGAATTCTCTGCAAAGGTTCCTACAAAAAATACTGATGATCATGATGATGTTAGCATCATAAAAGAAAAAGATCTTCACTGATGAGAAATTTAGTTGGAATAGTTAACTTATGATCAGTCAGGTATAGTGCATAGTAGGTCAGGTTTCTAGCTCTTGCTTTCTGCCACATACACATACATACACAAACACTCTCACAAACATGCAGTTAGCCACTGTTCCATTCTCAAACTTCAGCCTTAAAGACGGTAGGTATAACAAAGAACTAGTCATAGGTACTGTGAAATATATAACAATTCTTCTGGCTTCAACAATAGGCAACAACTTTAACAATTCACCTGACATAAATAGACTGACATCAAAGCCAAAACCAATGAATGGGTAGTGTTTAAGTAAGCGCACTGCACATGAAACACATTTAGAAAAAAAATATTTTAAAATGGAGTTCAAATTGTGTTTTCAAATGTGTTTCATCATTCGAGCTAGACGTGGCATAACTGACGACAAAACTTAGCTTTCTGCATTGAGTCAGCAGAACTATTGCATTATGTGTACCTCTTCATTGGGAGTGAAGATGAGTGTGGAATGAAAATAAAGTGGCAGATCGAAATGAAAGAGAAGAGATATCACATAGATAAACTTGTCTTGGACATGTCAGTATTTGCTATTTTATTTCTCTGATATGAAGGATGGATGAAGTAAAACCAATTTTGGTTGTCAAGGGCTGCCACAAAATGGAGAGAAACAACATGAACAACAAAAAGATGTCAAGAATAGGTCTATCAATAACACTAACTTATTTTACACATACACAGTAAAAACCCATCCAGCTTCCAACTTCACATAAATAAAATACCATTCCATTTCTAATGGTTACTATAGTTGCAGAAGACATCTATTGCTTCACCCACCTTCTCAAACTACAAAAGTCACTTATCTGAATATCTTAACATTCAGATACTACATCTGTACAGTCCTGAAATTTTAAATAACTTGTACTAAAACATTTCTTCAACTAGGACTCTATTGACACATTTTTTGAAGATCCTGCACAAAGCTTGTGTTGAAGGCAATAGAAACTTTGGCCGCTCAGCATCTTTGAAAGTCTGTTCATACATTTTTATCTCTCCAGTATCCATTTAAACATAAGCCCTGCAAAAAGTAAGAAGACTGTCCAGACAAGAATGTAAATAATCTGAACAAACCTGTACAGAGTTTGGGAATTTATAGAAAATACATTTAAATTTAAGACACAATAAGAAATATAGCTATAAATACTGAACACATCCCTGAACTGAGCTATAGGAATGAGTGAAGTTATGATAGAAGAAAAATTAAAGAGCCTGTAACAGAAAAAAATGGCAAGGTAGGGAAACAAAGAAAACCCTTACTATGTGGAAAATCTGCTGAAACACTAAGTTTTCCATAGAAATTCTAGTGTCATAAAATATCATCCATTTATCTTCACAGTAAATCTTATTTTAGAAGAAGATATAAGCAAGTTGTTATTGTATAAGCCATTTTGTTCAACTTTTTTGCCCATTTTCTTGAAATAAGGTTGTCTAATAGCTGTCAACACTCCACCTAACTCACAAGATCAAATATGAATCTTTAACATGTGACCAGGCACAATGGTCTTGGATTTTTTTCTGCTTTATCATAAGCTATAATCTTATTTTCATTTCCTTCCATCTTCCTGCTTAGACAGATGGAGCAAATACAATGACACATGAAACCTAATGACATTCTTCAAGGAACACAATTTGGAATGGAATTAGTAAATAGGACAACACCTACTTTAATGTGAATCTCGATTGATCCCCTCTGTCCTTGCATGTCTCCCTTCTCCTAGTTGTCACCCCTTTCACTCTTTGAATTTGTTCATTTTCAGCTAAAATATTCTCAAAGCCAAATGTTTTAGGCACACTACATCAATGTTTCTTTTTGTCAACAGTTTCACAGAATAATCAAGAATAATTTAAAAGCAATTTCTGTTGAAAAATTGGTTCAAGGAAATACAATGACTCTTCTATTTGAAAAGCAGCTTGGAGAAGATGTTGAAATAGATAACAGATACTTCAGAGGAGGCAACTTAAAGATGGCAATGAGGCTACTCCACAGGAGAACAAAGTGGAAGCAATTTGAATGTCACTTTGCAAAATGAATGTGCTGACTCTGGAGCAGAATTCAAAATGTTGATTTAGGCACCTGAGACCCTCTAAATGTGAAACAGGAGAGACAGAGATGTCCAGGAATCTTCTCCGTGCTAAGCACTATTTATGATATAGGGCTTAAAAGTGTCTGAAAACGTATCCTGGCTTTTATTGTTACATTAGTATATTTCATTAGCCTAATGATAAAAATCTAGCCTAGGAAGTTAAGTCACCACGGCTCACAGCTCTCCCATCTCAGAAGCATCACGCTATTTTTGAAAATAGGTTAAAAAGGAATACCACCTATAAAACATCTTTAGATACTGAAGTGCTTACCTTCTACTGAATTTCAATGGGACTGAGACTTTACAAAGTTGTTTGGGAATGTTGGGAGATCTTATTCAAAATCCAGAGGGAGGCAAAGCAAACAGCACAATTGCATTAGACTCAAGGAAAAAAAAAAAAGAAAAAGAAGAGGCAAATGTTACAAGGAAGGATATCAGATACAATAAGTTTCTCTTGTATGAAGAGTAGGATTTGAAGGCGCCATAGAAAGGTCCTCTGTGATTCAAATATCTGAACAACTAAAACAAGTTGTGTCTTTCAGCAAACACACAGAGCGAACGTGCAGTGCACAGGGCTCTTGTGAAAGGCAAACGAAACATAGGGAATGTCCCAGGTGAAGGAAGGAGAAGAGAACGTGCATCCCCAGTGAAACTATTTGTGAGGAAGAAGAAAGACCAGCTTTTAAATTAAGGAGGATGGGGGTCCTGCTCTCTTGGTATTGATACTGCATTACTTACATATTCTGTGTAATGTGATTGCCTTTCACATTGGTTTTACAAGAGTGTAACTCTACTGGCTTCCAAACCTCTAAGCACAGCCCAAAGAGCAGTTCTAAATGTGACCTTTCCTGGATCTGAATGTTACTGTAGCTCCTTCAATTGTAATTCCAGTTTAGGTATTGTGGCACATTATCTCTGCTTACATAGCCCCAAATCACTTATTTGAAAATGCTGTTTCCATCTGCATTTCTACATCTGGTGCTTATTTCTTATTTATAATATATGAACTTTGTAACCTCCCAGAGCTCTTTGAGCATGAGGGACTTTTTTTTCCTTTTTTGTTTTCTTTAAAAAATATTATCTTCTGCAATATATCTACTAAAAGAACATGCTGATCATACTGAGTTTGCAGAACACTGAGTTATACAGTGAAGAATATAGCAACAAATAAGAGGATAGGAAATAATCAAAATACCCTGGCAAGCTAAGCAACCTACTAATTTGAATATATTTCTTCTAAATATATAATCCTATGGTTTTATACTTTCCTCAGTTTTTTCTTAGTTTTCATGTCCATTTATTGAGAATACAACACCATGAGAAACATCCTGAAGGACATAATTTAGTAACATAGTCTACAAATTTTGGAAACCTACATTCTAGGGAATGATGATTTTCAATCTAAGTGAACTCAACTGAGCAATTTTGTCACTTCAAAGTAAATAAATTAAGTCCACACACTTTACTTTGTGTGGTTTCCTTGGAAGGAAATCAAGGTTTGTTCTCCTGTACATGGAAATTTTTAGAAGAGATGTATTAGTATACAGCTGGTTGGGAATCTGAGAATTTTTCCAGTAAAAGAGCTTTTCCATTGGGAAATGCTGAATTCTCAAAATTGAGATCTCTTGCTTTAACTGCTTATACTGGGTCTGGCTGGGATGGAGTTAACTTTCTTCATAGCAGCCTGTATGGTGCTGTGTTGTGGATTTGAGACTAAAACAGTGTTGATAACACACCAGTTTCAGCTATTGCTTAACAGTGCCTGCACAGCATTGAGCCCTTCTCTGTTTCTCACGCTGCCTCCCCAGCAAGTAGGCTGGGGGTGGGCAAGAGACTGAGAGGGGACACAGCCAGGACAGCTGACCTCAGAGATATTTGGAGACTGGCTGGGCATCAGTCTGCTTGTGGGCGTGGGGAGTGATTGGCTTTTCTTCCTTTGTGTTTTATTCTCTTGTCTTCACTTATTAAATTGTCTTTATCTTGACCCAAAAATTTTCTTGCTTTTACTCTTTGAACTGTCTCCTCCATCCTGGTGGGGTACGAGTGGATGAGCGACTGGGTGGGTGGTTAGTTGCCGGCCAGAGTCAACCCACCACACTGATAAACCAGTCATAGCAATTTTGAAGTCAAAGATTAGGTTTTATATCAAAATAAGAGCAAGAGAAGGGAGAGAGGGATTCCTCCTTTTCCAATCAATTCTGACAATCTCTCTCGTTGGTTTTTTTCCTAGTTAATATGTACAGTTAAACACTCAACAGTGCAGAGAAAGCATAAGATAGGTTAATTCTAACTCTCAGCAGCTACAGCCTTGTCCTGGGCTACTAGTGGAAGGAAAGGCTCAAGTGCCTTTTCAAGGGAAGGGTTCATTACTTATCCAAGGTGGAACAGTTCCAACAGGAGAGGCTGCAAATTCCTTTCCTTTCCTCTCAGAGTAGTAAATAAACATCTGGTTGTGAATTTTGTTTGGGGTGAAGAAGAGTTAGGCTAAAGTACACATAACATGAGTCAAACAGAGTCTCATTCATTTGAGTTCACTGGTCACTAACCTAATGAGAGGAAAAGACTAGAGAAACAGTTTTTTAAATCATGAAAATTTGACATGACAAAAAGCTATTTGCTTTCCAGCTGTACTCTGGTATCCTTCAGCAAAATCTCTTCATAGGGATATTGAAGTTTCATGGGATTCTTTAGAATGAAAGGTGTTATGAAACAAAATAATTACATAATTTTATGAACATAAAATATTCTTACTCAATTCTTATTCAGTTGAACTTTAAAAAGTGCAAAATACAGAAATGTGGATGTCCTTGGACCTGGATGGTCTTTGCATTAAAAATTTAATTTTCTTTGAAAGTCTCTGTTTTCCTTCGATCTCCCACTATTCAAAGTTAATTTAAGACATACCCAGATGAAATGCAATGGAACAAGTACTATCTCTAATGGTGTCTTCAGAAGTTATGAAATGCTGCATAGCCCTCAGCAGTCTTCAGCAAATCTATTTTACTGTGTTCCTTGTAAGATCTACCATGTTTCATTTTGGCTAAATAGGTAGCTGAAAAGCTGAAACA
This sequence comes from Fregata magnificens, assembly GCA_013389945.1. Taxonomy (NCBI): domain Eukaryota; kingdom Metazoa; phylum Chordata; class Aves; order Suliformes; family Fregatidae; genus Fregata; species Fregata magnificens. The sequence continues at coordinate 6,964 of WAAD01036970.1, read as the reverse complement.
CACATACACACAAGAGCTCAAGACTTTTTTCCCTCTTGGAATCAAAATTTTGGATGCTGATGATTCAGGTAAGTATGGGGAGTTTGTTCGACACACCTATGTCAACAATTCAGACTAAAACCAACAAAAGCAAGAAAATTTTTATTGGATCTCACTGAATCCAAACATTCATTTTGGGAGTTAAAATTCCACTAAGGAGACAAACTTACATAGATAGGCACAAAATAGTTTTTCTTCTTCTTTGACGCTAAAGCCAGGTAAGGCTTCTTAGGAAGGATGAATGTTAGGAAGGATGAACAAAGCCAATTTAAGGCAATTTGTATAAATTAGATGCAAAATGAATTTATGTCTTTGGAGATTCATATATACACTATCGCCATTGTATATTTAGACTATATTCATGCTTTGGTGATACAAATGTCCAATCCTGAATACCACTGTCTTTAACAGTAGAGAAGGTCTGAGCTGATATTTAATGAAAATGCAAACTTGGTCAGCAGTTTCGAAGTGATCTAAATAATATTTTGATTTAGATAAACAGACAGCTGACAGTCAGCCTTTGGACAGAGATTAAATAGCCATGGTTTTCTGGGTTCAATGGTTGTTTAAAGCATGCTTAGAGTACCTAGGTTCTCCCTTGATTTTTCACACTATTTTTTCCTTCATTGCAAGAAAAATATTCAGATTCAAAATTTTATCTGATTATCTGATCCAGATTGTTCTACTTTGCTTTTCTCTTCTCAGACATTTTGTCTTGTCAGAAGGGGAAAGAAATACCACAAATCATATCAGAAATTAGTATTGAAATTATTATCAATAAATTGAAATATTTTCTCTTGGTAGGGTATATAGTATACAATGCAAGTAAAATGCTTTTGGGAAGACTATTGAATTACATTTAAAGGGCTTGAGAACAATGTTTGTAATAATGGGGAATTCTCATTGCCAAACAGTCTAATGTAGTGTTATATAATTTCTTCATTAAAAGATACTATTTGCATACAAATATCAGTTAGTTTGAAATAAAACTACAGACACACCTTAAGAAATAACTTTGACATACTTCAAGTTTAGATGTTACCGTGCAAGAAAATTTATGATACTTTCCGTGTTGTTTTTATTCTCATCACCTTTGGTGACCCGCAATCACCTTTGCATAGCTAGTTACACAGGAAAGCTAAACACCGCTTTTTTATGTTAAAATCAAAATACTGTAAACTGACTAGCTGTATTTTTGACTGTACCTTGTGTTATCCCATCCCTTTAGTATAAACAATATCATACAGGAGAGTTTCTAAATGGAGCCCTTGGCTGGAAAAGGATGTCCAAGGGTGTGGTGTGAAGGTAACTGAGCAAAGCAACAGCTTTTGGGGCTCCTGATGAGTGAATAGCATGTGTACCACTGCACCACCTTCAAGATGCAAGGCATGTTTTTTTCATACAGCTGGACAGAAATGCAAAACAGCATCTGCTGTCTCATTTTTGTCCTTTCCTTCTTCCTTCTGGGCCTGAGGAAACCAGTAAGCTGCAGCTCCCGGGCTGACAGGGCAGAAGTCTGCTGGGCCTTCATTCAGCTTCTGCGAGGGAGGAAGGGAAGGGAAAAGACTTCTTTTTTCCATGTCATTCCATTTGTGGATAAGGGAAAAGCAGAGCTAGGTCACATTTAGTGCTCTCTTTCATCATGCAGTACAGAATTGATGTTGGCCTGCATCTCTTTAAAGAGCTCTGTTGAAGACAGCTGTGAGTTCATGGATGTAAATGATGAAGTGCCATCAGGAGGCTTTTGCCACCATCCATGCTGATCTGTATGTAGTAAAACTGCATGCACAGATAATGCCCTGGAATCGCTATTCCAGACAGCAATGTTAATACAGATCTGGAATGTTTCTGAAGGCTAATAAAAACATAAAATAATGCAGAAGACTTCTGCTGAAGTCTCTGCCCTGTGCAATTTACCACAGGAAATAAATCAGAGACGGGAAACGTATGCAATGGCAAAACATGGGACCTTGTCACATCAGTTCAGTGTCAATCCGTATCTGTGTAGTTAATGCAGACTTGTATTCACCTTTCCTCACTGCAAACTCTCTTTCTGACCAAGAATTTTTATTGACTTTTCAGAACCCATAAATAGCTTTATGTTCTGAATAACAAAATTGGTAGACATCTTGTTTATCTAGTAACATGAGAATATCTTATGGTTTCCTAAACATGTAAAATATCTGAATGCTTCAGGCTATAAACATACCTATAAAATTATACGCATGGCTTTTTAAGGATACTGTGTTGTCTGGAGCATGGAGATACTACCAAGTCAGTGCTGATGAATCATTCAAGTGAAAATTTGTTTCAGACTTCTATTGACTGTGAACACTCTTAGGCAGTACTTTCTCCCTGATGGCTTTTTCATGATTTCCCTGCTGAATTTTGTTTTTCAGACATTGGGATAAGTAAATAAGCCATTTCATTTTTATTTTCCCTTCCGTGAAATGCTTCCCAAGTAACTTGATTAATGTTCAAAACCAATATTTGAGCAGCCACATAATGTAATTAAAATTTCATAAAATAGCTATAATCATCCTAGCTTGGTAATAAGCAACCTTATTTATCACGCAAATGATTTCTTTGGATTTTCAACAAGCACTTTATTTAGCTAACTAAATAATCTTTTTTCTGCAGGAGGCTTGTGTTTTAAAACAGACAATTGAAGTCACAGCCAGAATGCCTTGGCATACAGAGCCAATATTTAATCACAGGAGGTTTCAGCTACGTGTGTATTGAAGTTAGCCTGATTTATCCACGAAAGTGTGCTTGACAGAGTTCTACTTTAAACCTGTCTACCCAAACTGCTTTTTTTTATCTTGAAGTGATACTAAGTGCACAATGAGCCAGTTTAAAGGTAGAATGTTAGATGAATAGGATTTTTTTTTGAGTAATGTACAGCACTGTGTTGGTATCTTTAATGCCATATGGGCCTTTGCTGTCAATAACAATAACTGTGAAATCTGCTTGTTGCTGGAGAACCTTAAAGCTGAAGAGAAAGACATTTTATTTTTTTCTACTGCTCTTTACGTAATCTCTATCTCCATACTGTCCCTACAGTCTAATTCTATTTGAGACTGAATGACTTAAAGTGCAGTTCTACTTTAAAAGTGCTTTTGCAAAAAGCGGTAGCATGAAGTTCCACATTTGTTATATCCTAATGATTTCCAGATCAAATTTTCTTAGCTTGCTGCTGGAAAGGTCATTTTTATCTATGTGTCTGTTCTACAAACCTTCATGGAGCCTGGAAACTAAACTATGCTGTTTCTTCCATGCTCAATATCATCCCAAAACCTTTCCACTGGGCAAATGCTTCCTTCGGGTAAAACTGGGAAAGACAAAGCATTGCTTTCAAATCCTGCCCTCACTTACCTCGCTCCAGGTAGCCTAGGGCCCACAGTGGGGCTGGAAAGGTGCATCTTAGTACTCACCTGAAGCTATAACAGAGAGGGCTCTGCATATTTAACTGTTCATAGTTATGCTGATAATATAAACAGTAGAAAACTATCCCACTTTCTATTGCTGAACACAGTCAGTTCCATAGGGATAACGGGATTGGAAAGGAAAGAGGAAAAAAATAGGTCATTTTCCAGAAGTGTAAGCAGAGAAAGCTGTTTGCTGAATGAAACGGTCATCGTATACTATCAGTTTTTATGGAAGAAGCAGAGTTAAATATTATTCCAAGGTTCAGTACTACCACCAGGAAGCTTTTCCTCTGTGAAAATACCAATCGCAGCAGCTGATGAGTTGTGACGTTGTGTTGTAATCCAGGAGGAACTTGGAATATGACCAAAGGGCGTTACTAATATTCCGCATGACTAATTATTGAACCTTTGTCTGGGTTCAAACATCCCAGTGTTTGCACAGATGATGCTTTTGTTCATCCATCATTTAAAATGCCTTGTAGCTGGAAAGCTAACAACATTCATAAAAGTCCATTCATAAAGCCCTCTGGTGGGGGGGAGGTAGGGTGACAGTTTGCATTTTTCTGGTCTTTTAAATTCTTTGCTGCTGACCATGATTACAAATACCATGTATCCATGGCCACTGAGAAGGTGATTTGTCATATTCTTTAGATAGAAAAACTGAAATATATTACATTAAGGCAACAGTCAACAGAAAAACCTGGTTCTGCTAAACAAACCTTTTAGTTCTGTGCTCCTGACAAGCTGGAACTTGTATCACACTGCTGCTTTCACCAGGTCTTTACAAATGGAAACTGGAAAGGTAGGAAATGGAGGAAGGAGTAAAGCATGTCCAAAATTTACTTTGAGATGGAGCCAGGATGCAGACCAGGTGTGCAGGGTTGGAAGCTGCTGCGTTCTGTACTCTAGATTTATTTTCATTGATTATCATCGTTTCAAGGAAAAATTTAGGTTTGGAGGGACCTTTGGAAGTCATCTGAAATAACGCCCTGCTCTAAGCAGATAGGTGAGGCTGATCAGGACTCTGTCCATCACAAGGTGTAAGTTCTACTGCAGCTTGACTCCACAGCCAAATCCCATTGATCTTAGTGGTCCCTTCTCTGACCTCTGTGAATTGCCTACATCTTCTTCCAGCATTAAACAAGAATTCCCAGTATTTTCCAGGTCTTATGCAAAGCTCCTGGAAAAAGGAGATTAGATTTAAGGATTGGCCTTAAATGTCAGAAAAGCATTCATGACTCCAACAGTTATAGTAGTCACTGTAGTTTGAAGTATGTTACTACTACAAAACCTAGATAGCAACAAAAGTGTCCAAAATTTCAGTATTTATTTTCATAGACTTTGCTTTGAAGAGAATCTTGGACATCAAGCTCAAAGCTCCAAAAAGCATATTCCTCTCCAGAAAAAGAGGAGGCACTGAATATCCTATCTTCTGTCACAGAATCTCTCTTCTACACTCCATTTCCTTTCCTTTGTCAGGAGCATTCTGATTAGAATTTCTCTGCAGAAAATCAATACTCATTTAATAAGCAAGAAGCTGACTTTGAATTTGAAATGGAAATTGAACCTGTCAACCATTCTGACTTGCAAACATTTCATTTCTCAAATATGAATCTGTTAAATGGACCCCCAAAAGCCTGTTTCCTCCCCCATTTTAAAGAATGGATGTCCACAAAAACATAGAGGGGAAATTACTGGAGGACTCACATACCTGTAAAGTAGATGAGAATTATCCATGAGCAAGCTCTGGGAAAGCCTAATGCTGTGTTCAATAATAGCTAATTATTGAGAGACATTCCTGCTGACGTTCTTTTCTGTTTCACATTTGAATGACAAAAATTTGTATGCAGTGTGTATAGCGTGTGTTAGGCGTGTGTATACATGCTTGCTTAAGTGCACAGGTGTCTGCACCTGTCAGATGGGGAGTCTTTATGACTTCTGTGTTGAAATTCTATTTCTGAAAAGAGAATGAAATTCTATTTCTGAAAAGAGAAAAGGATAGCCTGCTAAAAATAAAATACCACTCAATTGAAGACAGATATTAGACGCACAGGTTGTTGATATCTGTGTAGCTATCTCAAAATGTTCACTAATTTTGAAAATGCAGGTGCTGACTGCAAGGGCTGAATGCATGATTTCCACTGGCTGCAGAAAAATGGATTTTAGGATTTAACTATAACATCTGAAGATTAAACACAGTCAATGGTGCACAGTCCTTGCTCCTGCATACAACCTCACTGGTGAAAGGTTACTTACAACTCAAGGGGAGAAGCCCCAGGCCCTTCTTTAAGAAATTTTTAGTAACAGGGTATTGTGAAGCAGAAATTACAGTGGAGTGCTTCACTGAAAGAACAGAAGCAACATAGCCCCTCTCTGTATTGACTATATGATTACAAAGTGTTGTAATAATCTTTTTCTTTCATAACTTTTTTTTCCTTGGGAATGCAAGTATGATCTGATCTCTTGACATATGATGAATCAGTCTTCAGCATAGTACAAAAGAGTTTCTTCACATGACAAAAGCATAAGCGGAGCAAGGTGATAAGCCTAAAGAGAAGTATCTATTAAAAGCAAATATTTTTAGCCCCTAGAGCTCCAGGAAAGCTGGTTTTCCCACTGGGGAGGGTCAGAGAAAGCACTGATGAGGCTAAGGTTATGGTTCCGTGCATATTAATACCAAGTCTGAGCATTGATGAATCAGTAGGGCAGTAGAAAATAGGTCTGGACAAGGCATCAACCAACCAACCAACCAACCAACCGACCAACCAACCACATTTTTGCCTAATTAGTTGTACTGGGTCTGGCTAAGGGGGAGCTGGTTTTCCCCATGCAAGCCTGCTGTGCCTTGTGTTGGTGGCTGGAGGCGGCACCAGTGTTCGGCTGTTGCCGGGCGGTGCCTGCCCAGCCCCAGGGCTGGCTCGCTCTCTCCAACATTCCCCCCCCCACCCCTGCTGCGGGCTGGGGGTGGGTGGAATCTTGGGAGGGGCCGGCCAGGACAGCCGACCCGGGCTGACTGGGCTATTCCATACCATGTGACATCTGCTCAGGGATAAAAGCTGGGAGGAAGGAGGAAGTGGGGGGACATTTGTTGTTTGGGTCATTTGTCTTTGCCCTCGGGAGCAGCCACGGCACGTGCTGGGGCCCTGNCCTGCCCTGCTGAGGAGGGGAGTGATAGAGCGGCTGGGTGGCACCCGGTGTCCAGCCGGGGTCAAACCACCACAGTCTTTTTGGCGCCCAACGTGGGGCCGACAACGGCAGTTTTCTATGAAGTGTGCTATCTCTTTATTTTGTGGGAGGATGGAGGAACTTGGGATCAGGCTGACAATGGCTGCGTGTTTTGCCCTGGCAGCAATGGCTTTGTGCTGGGGGAGCTATCTGGTGGAGAAAATGAGGGAATACATCTCCCTCTCTACCTACCATCTACCCGACATTGACGTGGATGGTTTTATTATGCAGGCTCCTAAGGTCCTTGGTCACCCTTATGTGTGCTGTTTAAT
>WAAD01036969.1:52554-63375 GCA_013389945.1 Fregata magnificens | reverse complement strand
AAAACAAATGCCATGTAGTTTGGACACTGTTGCTGTACACAGTGGAAGGTCCTGTTGTGTTATAAAACATTCATTCTGGTAAACTTTTAACAAATAATTTACAGACTAAAATATCAAGCTATGGAAATAATTCAGGGGATAATCCTGAGTAGCAAGAAATAAATTAAGCTATTTCAAACAGTGACCTGGAAAGAGGCTTAGTTCTCAGTCTCACTGTCCTTTCCTTTGCACGAACAAAAGTAACACTAACTTGAAAACTCTCACTTATTTAAAGCTGTGAAAGTGAAACTAGGATTGTGCTAAATTTTTCTGGCAAAACTGGGCCATATTTTTTTCTGCAACATTATAGATAACTGAGACAGTTGAAATAAACAGTGTTATGTGAGGGGATAGTAGAGATGATGATGGTGGAGAAAGCAATCAGAGAGATTTCCAAACATCCTCGATTAGTAGAGGGCAAATACATTTTAAAGGACATAAATCTAAGAGGAAGTTGTTGTGAAATGGAAAACTGCCTTAGTAGCAATAGGTTTGGAAAATCAACTTTGGATTTATTATAGTTAAAAACCCTAAGGCTCTCTGCCTAACACACATATGATATGGAGAAACTTAACAGATGCTTTACTAAGGGACTTGAATATAAATCAGTTTAGGAGCATTAATCTGTGCAAAGCTGAATTTAATTTTTTCTGAAGAAAAACTTCTGCATTAGAGGAGTTAAACAAGTGTAATTTTCCACTCATCCCACTGTGAATTGCATAAGGTTTTACAATATAAACAGTTTAGGGAGCAAGCTATCTTCAGAAACATTAAATCTGTGTGTGGATAGCATTGATTCAGCACATTCCTACTGGGTACAACTGCATTTTTGTAAACATCTCTTCTACTTTCCCCATGGTTTCCTTAGTCAGCTAATCTTTTCCCTTTTTGTGAATGTAAAAAATAGAAATATATCATTTCAATGTAATGATTGACATCAGTAATGGTTACCCTTCAATGCTTACTAAGCCATTGTGCTTAGTGAAACAAGTGAAATTTGGCATGTTTGCAATTAAATATTAACTGTCCTAAACACCACATTTCATAAAATTGTAGTGAAACTACAATTTTAGGTTAAAAACATCTCGTGTCACATTCTGAAAGTAAAATAAAAAAAGAAACAAAGCAATTTTATGCCCTCACTCTTCAGCCATGTTACAAATCCTACCTGTTGCCTTCTTTCACTCTGATTCTGTTTCCAATTACCTACTTCTAACAAAATGGCTCCAGGAATCACTCCATCCTCAGCACTTAGAATCCAGAAGTGTTACCAGAATTTGCAGTTGCATCTGTGACATTTCGAGGCCTGTTATTGCTTTTGGTATCCTCTCCAAACAACTTTACCGTCCTTTTCACCCACTGTTGGGAACTCTAAATTTCTCAGCATCGTCAGTTCAATGTCTCTTCCTTTTAATTCAAGTTAGCTTATCTTTTTTTAAACTAGTCCTGTAAATTAGTTTATAAACAGCAATATATGTGTTTTTATCTTGCTTTCAGAAATGTGTCTTAATTCCAGAATGTGGATAGGGTTTGTAGAAATAAAAAATGTGGGTTGCTTTTTTTTTTAAAAAATATTTCTATATCTAGAAAATAGTGGGATGATAAACCTTAGATATTTCTGGGGTTTAGGCTTTTTCATTTTTTATTTGATTGCTTTGAATTGCTTGTTGAATGTGGTATTATGCTGGACAAAATATTTCAGAATTATCCACAGTGAATCATTTTGAGGTATAGTAACAGTAGAAATGGGAGATTAATGGATAAAATAACACACATTATACACTTTTGCTTAAGGGTGCAATGACATGAAGAAAGGTTAGGATGGAAGAATCTAAATGAAAATGCATGAGTTCTGCAGCTTCCTGGAAAAGAATCCCAACAGAATACTAAAAGCTTTCTTTCTGGAAGGATCATGTGTATTTCTATCCCCGCTAAAAATGTGCCTTTCAATTGTATTTCAATACTTTAGAATTATGAAGAGCCTTTATAAAAATCCTGATTTTTTTTTTTTTCTTGCTTGAGATTAGAATTGGAATCTTTTGCTCTGACCTTTTTAAATATGTTGTTCTCTATGTTTATGTTTAGATTTAATGTTCTCTGGAGCAAGCACTAAAATATATCCATCACAAATCCATAGCTGGTTAGCAGTTCTTGTCTTTATCATATCTTATCAGCAGACTTAGCCTATAAACATGTTTTACTAACAACTGAAGTGTTTTCCTTTGTTCAATTTGTAGAAAGGAGGGTTTTTTTCATAACAAAATTATTAACATGATAAATGGTTGTGAAATGAAGTACAAATTTCAAACAAGATTTTAAGTTTTTAAAAAGGCTGAGTAGGAAGAAATGTCATAGCAGCATACCAGACTTTTTTAGGATCATAGAAAAGTCTAGGCTGCGAGGCATCTCTGGAGACCATCTAGTCCAATCTTCTGTTGAAAGGCTATCCCTGTCAAGCTAAGGCTAGAATATTTCCAGCAAGGGAGATTCCACCACTTCTCTGTAACTTATTCCAATGTTGGTTTTTTTCTTGCAATTAATTATTTTCTTATTTCCAGACCAATATTTCCCCCGAAGCAACTTAAGCCCATTGCCTCCTGTCCTGTCAGAATGCATCCTTGTGAAGAGAGTACCTCCATCATTTCTATAAATACCTTTCAGGTACTGGGAGTTTGCGATTGGTTTTTCCCTGAGCCTTCTCTTCTCTTGGATGAACGAAACAAATTCTTTCATCCTTCCTTCACATGCCAGGTTCTCCCACCATCTGATTATCTTGGTGGCTCTCTGCTGTACCTTTTCCATTTTTTATTGTCTCTTTGAAACTGGGGGGTCAAAACTGGACAAAGTATTCCAGTTGTGGCCTGACAAATGTTGAATGGGGTGGAATGATGACACTCCCTGGCCTTTGTGGCTGTTCTTTTGCTGATACAACCCCAGATGCTGTTGACAGTCTTGGCTGCCAGGGCATGTTTTTGGCTCAGGGTCAGCTTGNCTAGTTTCTTGGGAGAAGAGTCCAGCACTCGCTTCACTACAACCTCCTTTCAGGTAGTTGTAGAGAGCTATAAGGTCTCCCCTCAGCCTCCTCTTCTCCAAGCTAAACAGCCCCAGTTCCCGCAGCCGCTCCTCAGAAGACTTGTTTTCTAGACCCTTCACCAGCTTCGTTGCCCTTCTCTGGACACGCTCCAGCACCTCAATGTCCTTCTTGTACTGAGGGGCCCAAAACTGAACACAGTACTCGAGGTGCGGCCTCCTGTTCTCCAGGACTCCCAGGTTATTTTCAGCAGGGTGAGTCCTCAGCCTATACTGTTGTTTGGGATTATTCCATCCCAGGTTTAGGACTTCAGTTATCTTTGTCGAACCTCATGCAATTCTTGCTGGCACAATCTTCCAGCCTGTTGAGGTTTTCTTCTCCCAGTTTAGTATCATCCGCAACCTTGGTGAGATTGTGTTTGCTCCCGTTATCCAGCTCATTCATAAGGATATTGGCTACTATTTGGATCTAGTACTGATGCCTGAGGAAGTCCACTGGCTAGGGTGTTCTTCTTAGACATATAAATACTTCGTAGATCCAACTGTGAATGCAGACTGTGCTAACTCCTTCCCAAGTTGAATCCCCTGTCAACATCCCTCCCCATGTGGAACATGGAGGTAGATAGCCAACACAGAGGAGTAAAAGAGGGAGGTTTGGGTGCGAAAGCAGTTGATTTTCTGATATGGCTACAGCAGCATAAAGACTATAATTAGATTCAGATTCTATTCAGATTTGCAACAATACAGTTTAGTTCAAGTATTCACAACAAACTCAGAAGAAACAGTACACCTTACATCTCACTTGTTGGGACACTTATCCAAGATTTGTAAGAACCTCTTCTCAGTGAGATATGAGTCTCCCTATTGACATAAGGATGTACACAGCAGTTCTCAACTCTCGACATGTAGGGGCAAGGAGGTTCTCTCAGATCTGCCAGCTGGTATTGTTTGGCCATATTTAAATAGGCTAGAAGCAGAAAGTTTAGCCATGCCAAGATCAGTTGACTGTGAGGGATGTCTCTCTTCTGCTTATGCAGTTCTACTTTGTGTGGATACTCATCTGGCCTAAAAATAATAGCCAAAGGTACAGGGTTAGGTCATCACATGGAATATAGTATATCCAGGTGCCAGAATACATTTAGATAAATGGATAACGTGAAAGAAAGCCCTCTGGAGATGTTGAGGAGCTTCATGCAGAAAAATAAACCACATCATTGTTGGGAAGAACAGGGAGGCACTGAAGCTGGTTCCATTTCACTTGGATACCTCAAATACTGATGTATGCATTAAAAAATGTTTCCTTCTTCGTTTCTCTGAAAGAAGTCCCAGTATTTTTCACATGGTCAGAAAAGTATAGTAATTTAAACTCAAATGATGTCAGCCATCCCGTTGTTCATTCAAAAAAAGCCCAAACTTCAAAACTAGATTCCCAACAGCAATGGCCTCTTACTTTATCATATCCTAAGAGGTGCCTCCAGGCCTGCCTTTGGAGACATAAAATTTGCCTCTGTATGAAAAAAAAAAATGGTTTATCTTTGTAGACACATCTGAAGGCTTTTATTGAAATAATCAATACATTTCATAATACGTTATTTATATAGTCCCTTTTCTTAGACTTGATAATTAATACTAGATGCCATTGGATTTTTTGGTAGTGATTTTAAATCTCCTTTAGTAGTTGGTCAAAGAAAATGAAGATTTATTTATATACTCTATTTACCCCCTATCGCACGTAACCTTCACACAATAATCAATTCTGCTAGGACTATGGATCCTGAGTCTACCACTCAAAGGTCAAAAGTGAGAAAAATTGATCTTCTGTTGTATACCTGTATATCAAGATATATAGTCTTTCTTCAGCATGCCTTTCATTAACATTTCTAGAATAACATTCTTTTAATAGAGTTTTGTCAGCTGAAGTCTAATATCCTAACTTTTTCACCAGAATTATACCAGAATTTAAAACGTACAGTTAGAAATTACAGCAAGCTATTTTTACTACGAGAGGAACCTGTTAGTTACAGAAAGAGAAATCAACCATTATGTCATTTAGAAGTTTTTACAATTAAAAGTTTTATTCCTAGAGGAACTGAAAGACAATTAAATGAAATGCTAACAACAAATTAAATGCTTTATAGGTCAGTCATCCCATTAGGTCTCTTTAGGGAAGCTGTTCTCATATAAAGCATGCTATAACCTATTTGCATAATGATTCTATCTTAACTGTGCCTTCTGCTCTTTTATGGTGTGTTGTTTATCCTAGTGCATGGCTGATATAGTAGAATTGCAAAGAAAGTAAAAGCTGCTATTTATGGCAGACAAAACATTGCACCATTCAAATATATTATGCAGGACAGTACCCAAACTGCAAATATGATTTAACACACAGAGACATTATACTCCCCCCATTGCAGTAGCGTAATTGTTTGAATTATATACACTGTTACCATCATTGTTTTTATAAGATTATACACACAAAAGCCGTTCCAGCTAGAGCATGTGGAAGCTTGTGAAAGAAAATATAAGGTTTCTAAAGACAGTGCTAATGGTCTGAGCTTGTTTGAAAAAGCAAAACCTTTCCACAGGGGGAAAAAACCACTTCTGAGAAATGTTCATCTGTGATACACACCGACACAAACATTCTTTCAAATATTTTGAGGGAAAGAAATTTCATAAAACGAGTCTTGATTTCTGGCTTTGGATTATAGCCTAGTTATTTACGAGATTGGCTTTGTCTCCATGGGCATAAAGTGAATAGCTAAAAATCTTGGCATGCAAAGCTCTGTCTTTTTTAAAAATAATTATTATTTTAAAACTATATTTTTTTCAAAAGACAGGGAAGAAATGTAAACAAGTACCTATCAGTAGCATTTGAATTCACAACAATGTCAATTGACTTGACCAGCTGTAGGGAGTTCCCAAAGCTTATTTTCCTGGTAACCTAATTTAGTCACTCTGGCTTGTGTATAACCTCAGAAAACTAATGAGTCTAGAAGCACAAGGTCTCTTTGCTCCACTGTCTAAACAGAGCTTCTTGGATCTTAACAATATCAGTTGCATAGGCAAGGTATTGGATGCGCATTTTGCAGGCTGTATCGGGACTTGCTTTGATAAAGCCATGGGATCAGAAATCCTTAGCGGCACAACAACAGTTACATGCAGTTTACCATCTTTGACCGCTTAACTACAGCCCATCAATTTTCAGTTCCAACACAAGGGAAGAGAATTGAAGAACAGGGCCGAACCTCCTCTTTCAGCAGTAGATAACCATTAGACAGGTTTACTTTATCATCAAGCTATACATCAGTCATAGCAAACCATCCTGAACAAGCTCTCCCAATGTTACAGACTGCACTGCAGCAAAACTTCCATTTAGGTTTTCACAGATGTTCAATTCTTTTAAGTATTTGACTAATTCCTGAAACAGTGTTCCTTTTCTGTTTGGGTACTCAATAGTTCATAATAGCTTCAAAAATAGATATTAAAAAATAACAATTTAAAAATGGCTTTACCCAGGAGAAGACTCTCAGATTGTTAGGAAAGAAGATATTAATTCTTAACTTCTTAATGTTTCAAGCATCACATTGTGTGTAGCCTTTCTGCTCTCGTGTTTATGCAGCAATGAGATCTAGACTTTCTTGAAGTATAGTCATTGCAAGCACAGTTTTAAACTATATTCTGGCATATGCTGCAAACTTTTGCCTCAAGTGTCTTGGTCCTGTAGTTGGTAACACTTAGATATGCCACTTCTTGTGTCCCTGCCCTGGATTCTGTGCCTGGACCACTGTTGATCACATGATGAAACTGATCCTACTGGTTTTACTAATGAGGAATTGGGATTTTGCTTTGTAGGGCAGTCTCTTCACGGATGTGAACCTCTCCTGCTATTGGTATGAAGTCTTATTTCTCTTTTCCAGACCTCCTTGAGAGCATGTCATCCACGCTACAGCCAAGCATAAGTCAGTATCAAGTCCAGTTGGAAAACTTCAAGACTGGATGCAGAAGTTTCAGACACAGCCAGTATCTTTGCTGCTGGTTGGTCAAAACAGATTTTACTATATATATTTTGCCTGAGTATCAGCACGATTTGGTCTTCTCTCTGTACAAAAATTCTGGAAGTCGAGAATTATCTTATACCCTTTACTTTAATGAATTATTCCCTTCCAACTAAATGTGTATTTCTCAGCATGAATATGACACTAAATGTCATGCAAATGAATTAAGCAATTTCCTCCAGAGACCTGAAACACCTTCCTTCTGTTACTAAGGATTTTCAAGGAACATCCTCTGGTGGACCTTAGCAAATTAAAAAGATTGCTTCTGCTGTTCTGGTGTCTCAGACCTTCTTCCTCTCAACTTATATCCAGTATTTACCTTTCCTCTTCATAGTATGCAATTGTTTGCCACAATTTTAACTTTAAAAGAAAATAAATCACTACTTTTTGTAGAATCGGACTTGATCTGTGGATGAGGTTAGTGTATATATTTAATGTGAAAGGAGTGGTGATTTGATCTCATACAGACAGTGAACTTCTCTGACCAGATGTGTTTTATATACTTCTGGCCTGACATTGTACTTGAGTGCACCACCTTTGCAAAAGGCAGCAAGATTGCTGCAATTTAAATCTGTGCTGTTAAATGCTTAGGTTACTATGTCGAACTATTTCATACTTTGAAGCATGATACTACTACTGTTTACTGTGAGAATGCTATTTCAGGACCTTCATCTCTGAGTGATTTCCCTGCATTTTCTCTGGAAGCATATTAGAAACAAAACCTCTTCCAGGTTAGAATGATCAAAATTACTATGTACGTAAGTTTTTTCCAACTATTTTAAAACAAAGGATGCTTGCTGAAGCTGTATTTTCTCTACAATATACTGCATATTTTAGACAGTTATTATTATGGAAATCATATCATAATTGATATGATCAGTCACTGGGTTTAAAAATGGATTGTCTAGCAATTAATTATTTCCAGGCTACCTCTGTAACAGTACATGACACCAAATACAGTTTATGCATGAGATATCATTCTAGAAGTATGTCCAAATGCTTGAATTTACTTAATTTGAAGACAGAAATTTGTGTCGACACCTTGGAAGATTATAATGTTATGGCTGATATTACAAAAAGAACATTCTGCCAGGTTTTGATTCATCATTATTAACACTTAGCATTCAAAGCACCACATAAAAATACCAGGCCAAATGTTCCGGAATCTCAACGTTTTCCTCTGTTGCATTCAGCAACGTCTTACCAGTTTTAACACACTTCATTAATGAACACCCCATGCCAGATGTGCCCCTGTTTAAATGCCTAAAAATAACTCTTAAGTTGTTCCCTAGCAAATGCTAAGCTGACATAAAGATGAGCTTATGGCAATAATTATATTGCTGCCTTTAAGGTTTATGTTGCGCTTGCAATTCAACACACAGTTTGGGATTTTTAGACTGAGAATGGTCTTGAGGCTACTACCTAGGAATATTAGAGAAAAGTTACTATGTAAAGAGAGAAAGGCATATAATTAATTTTGTCTAAGAGTTATACTTAAAGTAGTGAACAGACGGACAGTTTTAAAATCTGAAAATCCTATCACTTGCCAGCTGTAGTATGTCACATATGTCTGGCTCAAATGCAGAAAAATCCTACTTGAAAGGTTAGCAGGTATCAGGAATATTTTGCCAGTTCTTTCTACTGTTGCAGAAAGATTAATTGCTGTTTCTAAGAAAATAGTATGTAGGATGAGGAAGAAGCTGATTTTTAGTCTTTGTTTGCGGGAGGGAGGGAGACAAACAGGACAAGGAATAAAATAGAGCCTTCCTGAAACTTCGTCCTTTATTTGACACATGAAATGACTAACTGATTTTGAATACATATATTCATGTAACCAATTCCATTCTCTTATGTACTCTTGAAATATTTGTTGAAATTTAGGCCCAGTTTCCCTATGTGCTTTTCAACCTGTTGACGCTATGCATAGAGATTATCTCAGGACTGGCAGGTCTTACCGCACTATAAAATAGTATCTATTCTAGGTAGTATCATCTGTGTTTGTAACAACACTGTTTTGCGATGTTTCTGACGATGACATCCAATGTGTAACGCACCTTGCCAAGGACAGTTTGCATTGTTGCTCTTCTGGATTCCTCTGCTTGCAGGGAAGACATGTTTATAATTTTCCAAGTATCAGTTTACAAGGTCAAGGAAACAAGCAAAAGGAATAGTCATCAAATACTATCAGCTTGGTTTTGGTTACACCTTTATTACTCTTCGGAGGAAATAGTGTAAGAACTTGTTGACATCCTGTTGTAAGCAAAATACTAATATTCTCAGTTCTGTATATTGGCTGTGGACTTTAGGTTCCTCTCTCCATACAATATTTCTTTTGTGAGTAATTTTTTATGGTTCATTAAACTTAGTGTTCCATGGTAAATACCCCAAGTAATTCTGTGTGGCACAGTCAACTTCTTTAAAATATCTAAATGGGAACTACAAGATATAGAAACTACTAATATATAAACTGGGAATATTACAACTGAAGTGAATGTAAGGAAACAAACTTTAAATGATTACTCTTTGGACCGTCAAAATTTCTACTCACCCTTCAAAGCTTGTAGCTAGAAAGATTATTTTTGAAAGAGCAGAGGAAAGATGATCAACAGAAAAGTAATGGTAGAAAGCAGGGAGTGGCAAGTTTGGCCAATTGACCTGTCTTTACTACTTCTATCCCAAACGTATTAGGAGATAATATCTAGGTAGGAGAGCGATCTCCTGTCCCTGCTGTGTCTGTAACAGGGTCTCTGAGGCTGTTAAAGAGCAAAATACCCTTAGGATTTTAATCCTCTTAGCAAAACTATTCTTTACAATAACTTCAAGTGATGATGCAAGAAAGAGAGATGCCAAGAATCCGCCTTTCCTACAGCTGAGAGTCACTAAACACGTTATGCCCTGGAGAACTAGAGCAAGAGAGAGATCCATAGGGATTAGCAATGTAAACGGTGTCAGTACATCTACAGGCACAACACCGCTCTCCTGCTGGATAGCCCAGGGTGTGTGGAGCAGTGCTGGGGTAAGCTAGTACTGATGGCTTTGGGATTTTTCCTGTTGCTTTTATTTCTGCCTCTGTCTACATTGTGCTGTGGAACAGCCCCTGTTTGCATGGCCCTGCTGGTCACAAGATCTCCCAGGACAGCTGCTGAGGTGACGTTGTTTGAGCTTGTCGTGTAACCCATCAGTCACACGTGGCTGTCCCCATTGACAGCTTTGCTTATAAAGTTTTCTTTAATTCATCCTTAATAAGCAGTGAGGCCCTTCGAACTGTTTATCTGTAGTGTCTTCTTTTTAAAATGATGTTTACTTGGTAAGTACTAGAAGAAGAAAAAAAGAAATCCAGAAAAAAATGTTAAAAAAAAAAGCATATTCTTTCTATAGTATTGGAGTATATGGTCATTATGGTGAAGGTCATTAATTTGACAGGATAAAATGAAGTAGTTTATAATTACTATACAAAATATGCCTCTGTAAAAGTTCAGAGTAAGCTAGAAAATTTTGTCTTGACTAATTAAATGTCATACTATTTATGTTAGTATTTCATCTACCAAAGACTTTGCAGAGGTTAGATGTGTGAAGATGTTTGGAATAACTTCTTAAAAGTATAAATATGGTCATCAGCATTAGTGTGTGAAAACACAGGGTTTGTTATACAGAAATGGGACTGGAAAGAAGAAAGTATGTATATTCAATCTAAATT
>WAAD01036969.1:1301-50891 GCA_013389945.1 Fregata magnificens | reverse complement strand
AGGAGGTAGAGAATAATCAGGAGTGATGTTAAGCCCAGGAAGAAGGAAGGGGTGAGGGTTAGGTGTTTTTAAGATTTGGTTTTATTTCTCATTACCCTACTCTGATTGGATTGTTAATAAATTAAGCTAATTTCCCCAAGCTGAGTCTGTTTTGCCCATGATGGTAACTGTTGAATGATCTCTCCCTGCCCTTATCTTGACCCATGAGCTTTTCGTTATATTTTCTCTCCCCTGTCTAGCTGAGGAGGGGGAGTGACAAAGCCGCTTTGGTGGGCACCTGGCGTCCAGCCAGGGTCAAGCCACCACTTACACCCATTATCTGTCTTAATTTTCTGCTCTTTTTCAACTGAATCATATACTGTTTCCTTCTGGACTGCTGTTATCCTCTGCTTCATTAGCTGCTAATGAGTTGAGATACAGAACAGCATGTCTTCTTTCTTTACTCTTTCCTAACATTTACTGAGGTTCAGGGGGCTTTTTTTTTTTTCTTTTTTCCCTTTTTGTTCGGGTAAAGGGCTGGTGGTTTGAGAGGGAGAACTAGAGATATCAAGATAGATGATATCCAGCTTGATACTCACAGATTTAATTGTACTTATAGAAGAACTTTTAGTGAAAATGAAAATTATCTTGATTCTTTTAAATCATAAAGATCTATTGGTTTCTCTTCTCAATGAATCTTTTTTATTCAGAGCTGTAATATGTATGGTCTCATAATTTAAGAATGATAATGAAGGTAAATATAGCTATTAATTTTTAATCCCTATTCTGATGTTGACTAGCACTGGGAACGATGATTCACACCTACTCTGCATGTCTGTTTACAGACTGACATTTTAGTTATTTATAAAAAAAGGTATTTAGAAAAGGATTCTCTAAGTTTCGTATAGGTAGGTTCTACCAAAATGATTTCTTAACTGGAAGCCATGGTAATTCTGCAACAATGATAAAACCAGTAAGACCTTTGGTACTTGGAAGGACTGTATTGTTATTCGTACAGTGCTCTGAAACAATAACCAATTTCAAATGCAGGACACAAGATTATCATGATATTTTGAAAGACATTTAATTTATAATGTCCAATAGTATCCTTATTATGTCCAGAAACTATACAAAATTTAAATGCAACTAATTTAAAAGTAATTAAATATTTTTCAAAATATATAATGATATGATATACTCTTCAAATAATCTGTAATTCAAGTTGCAATTTCATGGCTGGAATTCCAATTTGTTCAGTATGTTTAAAGGTACAAGTTTAATCCACATGCTGTAGTAACACCAGATTATGAACCACACCAGCCTTCTTTTGAATTTGGTCAGCAGAACTGATTTTTTTTCTGTGAATACCTTTTTTCTGCTTATGTATTTCTGGAAATATATGTAAATTTGTTATCAAGCAAAAGTCATTTATGGGCGTATTTTTTTCCTTCTCTCCTTAAAATGCATAGTGTGAGGGAGTGATTTTTGAAATGCAGGTTTTCTCATGAAAATAAGCGCTTATTGCTTTATATCCCCTGCATAGGAAGGGGTGACATGTAGATTTTATTGGGATTATTTATCCATTTATTTTGATTTATATTTGGCTTCCTTTCCAATAGTTACGTACAGGTGTAAATGTAAGACCAAACTTTCAAGGTGTCATATAATTGCATAAAATAACATTTTCTGGGTTTCAGTGTATGTTTTACTCTGAGCTTTTGGCAATTCCCAGTCCTAGACGCAAATAGTGCATATCTTTGTCTCAAGCCTAGAAACCCAGCTTTGCATTGAGAAAGAATCTGTGATGTAAAATTCACCTTCAGGTAGAAAAACAGCATTTCCATTTACACCTGAAGTTGGTCTTCTGTTATAGTCTTGTTAACGAATGAAGTACTGTACTGTGCAACTGCTCCTTCTTTAGGGCTGAGCATTAACACATTCTTTTATGTCTTTTTAAAAATAATATGGAAAGAACACGTCCAAAGATATGACAGCCTTGACCTAAACTTTGTAACACGTAGCAACAATGAGACTTCTGTTCTCCGCTCCTTTGATGTGCAAAAATATGTTCAAATACTGTATTGCAGCAGAACCAAGATATCAGTGGAGTAGACCTCAGACTTGGAGAGGAACTTTGGGAAACAACTTCTTCCCCAGGTAATAGTAAAATTTCTTTTATGAAAGACAAAAGAAATGGGGCAAAGAAATCACTAACTAGATCAGATTTGACAGAGGTATGAAAATGAGTTAAAATAAATTGAATAAAATCTGAACATGAATACTAAGAAATAGGAAATTGTTATCATAGTGTCTACTTAATTTACAGACTTGGAAATAGATGTGCAGCAGATCAGAAAAGGAGTTGTCTGGGAAAAATATGAAAGGCTAGGCTCAATAAAACATTTCAGAGGTAAAATTTGAAATAATCATATTAAACCAAAATGAAAACAGCTTTAAATCTCTCTAAATAAAATGTCTTTGAAAAAAAATAGGAGGAACAATGCACCGTGAGTCCATGGGCTTATCTAAATCTAGCATATGAAAGCTCACTTTAGAATTGTGTGCTTTTTACATCTGCGCTTTTTATATCTTATCAGGTTACCAGGAATACAAATAAATAAATCCATATGCATCTTAAAATAAAAATAAAAGAATCAGAAAATCCAAAGATCACTGATTTGCTATTAATTCATAATGACTCTATAGAATGTAGTACAGGATTCTATCAGTTACATGTCCTGCAACAATGGTTGGGTCTATATGCCTCACAGAGGAAGAAAACAATGCAAGTAATTGCCTTGAGGAAATTATTCCTATATTCTCTGCTCACATAAGTTCCTTTTTAGGATTCTGCACAATGCTGTTGACTGAAGCCTAATAGTGGTACATGTTTTTGAACATTCAGCTGTTCCTAGATAAATAAGAGCAAGAAAAAAAATTACTATTGGCCGTCATTTAAGTAGAACATAGGTTTTATTTTACTTTAATAATTTAAATTGCAATTTGTAATCAATCTGTCACTACGCTGACAGGTCATGGCTGAATACTTTCTACAGTGCAGATAGAAGTAAGTATAGTGTATGCTACAGCTAAAACAAAAAAAATCCTCTTTAGGTCAGTCATGAGATAACTTTCAAAAAGATCTAAAAGAATCTGTATTCAGGGAACCAGTAAAATGCTATTACTCATTAACCAGCAACAGACACCACTAAGCTTAAAATATTACAGTTGGATATTAAAACTTCCCCTTAAAAAATTTCAATAATACGTGTAATTTTCCAACCCATTTACCATCAACTCTCCTCTATTTAATAAACAGTGCTATAATTCTGGCATGTGTTTAGGATCCAAGAGCTGGCTGTTTTTCTAAGAGGGCATCTAACAAGTTTTGACACATAGCCTTTCAATGCCTACTGGTGATAATGAAAATTTAAGTGGTTTTATATGAAAGATTCAATTTGAGTTTATGCAATATGGTACCTGTATGGAAGTAGCTACAAATGCCTTTGCCTATCAATATCTGTGAATTGAAATGGGGACTAATTTTTATGAAATTAAAAAAAGATACATCCAGTATACTTTCTTCTATAGGAAAGACATTTAAAAAGAAGGAATGAGCCTGATAAGCAGTTTGGAAAGAAAAGAGTGCATCAAAAATTTATGAGGATTAATAAAGCACTTGTAGTTAATTTCTTATGTGAAAACATGAGTGGAAGAGATTTTTAATATAAGGATGATTGCTCCTGTGTTATTATAGGGCTCCTCAGAAGGAAGGCACACAGGGTTTAGGGATGTTTCTCAGTTCATCTGTGTCTCGGTATCCCACCTACTGGGTGATGGGATGTGGCACCAAAATCCCACTAAAATTTCTTTATAAGAAATAAATAAAAGAAAAAGAGTTAATGAAGGGTGGTTGGGAGAGTGGCTGTTAACTTCACACATTGCTGCAGAAACTACTGCTGTTGCAGATGCACCAAGTTCAAGACATTTAAAATTTGAATTTTTAAAATTCTTATTTGGAAAGCAAATGTTCAGTTGGAGTGGCAGTCTCCTTCTACGAATATATGTAATAATACTTGGTATAGGTTTGCAACTCTTCTAATATTAAGGAGAAATATAAATTAAGACTTTTTTTATACAACTCCTTGCACGTGAGGCGCAATTTTTGTTGTGCTAGTAGTGATACTTAGAACAGAAGTTGAAAGAGCCCACTACTACTGGCATCTCGTAAGCATCTTATTTACCACAAGGAGCTTTTGTCCAAGACAGCCACTCTTCTGATGAACATTTTAAAACCACAGCAGCCCTCTTGCTGTATTGAATGAAATCTCCCATAGACCTAAGAAGAATTTTGTCCCCGCAACTTCAAGATGACCCTTCCTGCGTAATAATTACAAAATATACTCCCTGTCGCATTGCATCCCCTCTACATCCAGTCACTGCAAGCAAACAGCCATCAAGAGATGAATATGAGAGGAGGGAATGTGTTTAATGTTATGTTATTTCAAAGCAGCACAGATTACTGTTTAGATGGCCGAGTTTCAGTTCTGTTTTCTACCCTTGATGAGAAAGTGAATACAGGTAGATCTTCACTACCATAAACATTTAATTAAAAAACCCCCTCAATTTGAAAGCAAAAGTTTTTACACAAAGTTACTTGCACTCTCCAGTGCTATTTTTGTGGCCATGACAGATAAGTCATTACATAAGATCGGCTTCACCGTCATGGTTCTGCTTATGAAGATAAAATTAAAAGTCCAATTAAACACAGTTAGAAGGCGTGAAAGAAGTGAAATAATTATCTTAGACTTCCAGTGCTTTCTAACTGAAAAAAAGAATGCATAGAGATTATCAATAATCTACCTAAACTAAATATAATAACGAAAGGAAATAGATATAACCCTTTAGAAAACAAATGCACAGAAAAAAAATACCCAAAGGCATTCATGTTCAGTTTTTATACAGAGGAAACAAAAAAAAGTTTGACTTCTCTGCATGCTATTTTATCTCCCAGTCAAAGAACAGGTAATTAATTCAGTGTCTTCCACGCTGCTCAGATTTCCTTTAGCAATGTCTACTAGCTATTTTAAGGCTGGTACTTTTCCTTGGCTCACTTGGCAATTGAGTAGTTAGTTTCAAACTTTAAAAATAGTGGAATATGAAATCATAAGCAAAAATTATTAATATGTTTTAACCTGGCTTACCAGTATGTTTCAAAACATTCATTTCAGCAAATGGGAAAGCTATATAACACACGCAGAAAGAGAGAACTGCAGGTAATAATAAAGGTTAATAAATCATAAATATAACAGTTGTCCAAAAATATATTTTTCCCAATCATTTTATCACCGCTTGCTGAACAGATAACTTCTTTAAATCTGATTGTATATTTTCAACAAATTAATTGTCTTTGATTTTTCATTAGGTCAAAAGAAATTTCATATGCTTTATCTCTCTGGCTCTGTATAAAACAGCTTTCTTCAAAAACATGTCCATCTTAATCTTAAAGCTTTCATGACTTTCTTGAATGCTATGCACTACTATTAAGTCTAGAGAAATTAAAGAAATAAGAATTCTATTTGCTTCCCATGTAAACTTGCTTTTGAATGGAAGCAGACATGTTTTTATGTTTTGTATGTGCAATTCTTTTTAAGTTCTCCCACCTTAAGTAGATCTTTGAAATGATTGTTAGTACAGACAACAGTATGCTTAAAAACCATTCAAACTGTTCCAAAGTCCACCTGTAAAATTTAACATATTTCAGAAGTACTGCATTTTGCAACTGGTGAAATAACACTGTAGGGAGGCAGATAAATGCTTAAACATTAAAGATAAGAAAGAACTGTACTTTAATCACTATGAAGGAAAAACTGGAGCTAAGAGAGGTTTCAATTTTTAAGGTTTTTCCATTCAGATGTAAAGTAAATTAATTGTCACATGGAAAACTAGATTTATTTCCTAGTCTACTATTCGTTGCCTAATTTCCTTGTAAGAAACAAAAACTTCTTTTCAGACTACTCTATTAAAAATTTAAACCAGACAGTTTCTTCTATAACAAGTTCAGATCTGTATTCATAGTCAGTTTTCTCTTGTAGAATTTTTTGGTTTGGTTTCCCAGCAGGCACAAATGGCCAAAAGCTTCTTCCTTTGTTCTAAAAGCTCTGCAGTTTGTTTGTTTGTTTAAAAATATCACCAGTCTCCACTACCAAATAAGTTTAAGCTCCTGAAAAGGCAGCATTTCTTCAAAATGAGTGGCCTCAGAAAAAGGTTTGGATGGTCTTTTGGAAGCTCAATCTCATGAAGTTGTTTCCTTTTTTTATTTTAAAAAAGAAGAAAACTTTGTCATTTTACATTCATTCAGTTTCAGTTGATGGAAGTTGTTTATGTTGTCCTTGTTTCTGCCAGTTAAATGTATGATCTATGAGCTGTTTAAATACCTATGGAAACACTCTTATTTGTTTTTCACATTATCTCACTCTATATTTCATTATCGCTGAACATCAGCATAGTCACGTCTGTATCATTTAAAGGCTTATATTCAGTCAGTCACAAGTCAGGTATGTGACCCACCGCTGGATCTTATTGCTTTCCACGGAGATGTCATCATGAAACTCATTTTAATTTTCACAGATTTACTCACTCTTAATTAACTCTGAAATTCAGAGCACTGAAGCCTTTTATTTTCATATGCAAAAGTGAAATGCTCCCATCAGTATTTATCCTGGAAAATGAACAACTCTGAAAAAGAGCCTAAGCAGCCAGAAATTCGCTATATAAAATATGCATGGAGTCAGAAGAGGGAAGAAAATCAATAGAGTTCTTATAAATTCTGTTAGCCCAGGGGCACCAGTGACTTGCAGTATCAGCCAACATATTAAGTGCTTTGTTTTGACAATTTACTTATAAATAAATTTATACTTTCTCAGCCTAGTAATTGAGCACTAAAAACTCCAGCTTTGGCACGTATATCTCCCCTTTAACCTCTACCAGTTCTAGATATGCTAACTTGTGGCTGGTTTATAGATGGCATCCTGTCCTGTAAGCTTTTCGGCATCTCTGATTTACTGAAAACGTGAAAATACATATGTGCAGGTGACATCAAAATTAGGATAAAATGAGGCATAAGAAACAGAATAGAAGATAATTATAAAATAAATACAGTTTGTTCAAGCAATGGCTGTATTTGCTTCCACAGATTTTGCACTCAAAAGCAGGACTGCAAGTGTGAAGTGAGCTGTTTTATAAAAATTCCAGTATGTATTCCTGGCTAGCATATTGTGGAATGGCTACTCAGCGAGAACATCCTGATAGAACCACTGTTTGAACTGTGGGTTTAGAGCAATTAATTCAGTGTTCTATTTGGTGTCTACAAAAAGCTGCAGATTTGATGGATTTTCATCAAGCTCCAGGAAATACATATGGTTTTTCAAGAAATGTATATTTATGCCTTTCAAATCAGAATAATTTTTCTATCCTTTGGTCCCATTTATCTGTCTGTTAGCCAAAGCTTATAAATTGTAGCTTTCCCAAACAAGGAAGAAAATGATGTTTGCTCATATTTGCAGACAATTTTCAAAGCAGCCACAGCTTCAGCTTTTCATATGGAGTGGGTGTACTTCAGAGGAATAAAACAAAAATAAACAACTATAAAAAGAAAATAGCCAACACAATCAAATAGAAAGTGGGTCTGACAGTGGTATTCATTTGATAGCTTTTTGATGGTTCTGTTTCTAGACCAGAGTCAGTCCCTGCCTGTGGTGAGGTAATATCTATATATGTTTCTCCCTGTGCCTTAAGCACAAATATTTCATTGCAGATGGTCTGATTTGATGATCAGGATATCAGAAATACTTTAATTGTAAATTAATCTACAGTGTCAGCCTGTCAGTGTCATCTATGTCACCACCAACACTTTCCCAAGGTCTGCCAACAGCAGTAGGCCTGCTGTTGGGCCTGTTAATCTTAGTGGCCTTCAGTCTTACTGACGAAGAGTTAAAAAAGATGCTATTCAGAGCAGACTTTGTTACAAAAAAAAAAAAACCAAGTGAAGAGTTCACAATGGCCCTTTCCAGTCTGAAGCTGGCTTCAAATCCGCCAGGAGAGAGTACTAATAATTTTACCCACCTGGTAATGGTTTTCAGTCAGGAATTCTGTGACTTCTTTTACTAAAATTATTTGTTAAAATCTAGAAACAGGCACATTAGAGGAGGTATTACTTATTCTTAATTTTCTCTTAAAATTAAATATGTAGTCCGTAGATAACATTGATATTCCTAAATTTTCACTGTTGATACTAAAGGTAAACATATGCATCACTAGCAGACTGTTCTGGTTATCCCAAGACGATAAAAAGCTGATATTTGTAGTTCCTAAAGAGTTTTTGTTCACCAATTTGTTCAAGTAATTGTCATTGATATTGCTGTCCTGTACTACTTGTATTTTTCTACTGAGTTCTTGCCTTTATCAATAATGTTTGTTTAGTCTCAGTACTGTTTAGAGGTAGAAGTTTGGCGGGTTTTCTTTTCTTTCTGAAAAGAGCGTTTCAGTCTGGAGATCTGACATTAAAACTTTGAAAGTAATATTTTTCTTGGAGAATCCTTGCTCTAATTTGAATTTCAAAGTCAAGTCATTACCTTGACTTTCTTTTCCTGTCCATCTCCAGGTAAAGAAATAATAGATAGACAAATTTTGGCCTCAGTTTTGTAATCTTAAATAGGGTAAGGTACACTATTTATCACAGTTACCTTGCCTTTAGAAGGACTGCTGTTCTGTGAAGCATGATCTTGGGGAACAGTATTAGGATGTAAATATTTTTATTATTTAAAAATAAAGTTGAGAAAAGTGAAGCAGAATTACTGAAAATAAAATAAAATAAAAATGATTTGCCACAGAAAAACTGCGCAGGTCATAACAACCATGAAGTGTCTGGTTATCAGTTTTTGACATGATCAGGTTTGGTAAAGTTTCAAATAAATTAAAGGTAAAGTGCAACCTAGTTGGTTAGTAGCTGACAAAGTTACAAGGTTGTCCCACAGTACAAGAACCAATGATAGTAAAGGATCCTTACCAAAAATTTAAATCACTCATTTTGTAAGTTTGATGCAGTGGTGGGAAAGGAATCAAATCTGCTAAGATTAAAATGGTAACTTCAGGTCAGTAATGGCATGGCCTCTTCAAATAAAACTACTAATTTTTAAAACATTGCTTATATTTAAATATGTTAAGCGTATAGAAATGCAATGCCTTTAATTCTTAAAGAATGTGTGCTTTTTGCAGTGTGTATTTTAACATGTACTGCTTCCACTGATAAAATAATGAACAAAGTTCAGGGTAACTTAGAGGTAATTTCATGACTAAGCACATTTAGGCAGTCTTGAGGCAAATTCAGTTTGACTAGTTTAGCAGTTATAAGCTATGCCATTTGTATACATTATGGTAATTACAAGTTCTTCTATTCACAGTGTTCAATAAGTCTTTCAGCAGACTTAGATTCAGGTTTTCTTTGGGTGTCAAAAGCCACTACTTGATTGATCACTGCAACTTAACTTTTCTCAACTATTCATATTTGGATCCTGTTTACTCTTTCTGATAGTTATGATGTTCAGAGCCATTGCTTGTAGATTTACAATCAAGAAGTATATAGGGGAACAATATAGCAATAATGGCTATGGGGATACCTGGGGATTTTGTGATTGAGTTTACTTAGATGGGTTTGCCTTATTTCTTGACATATTTGAAACACAATGCTCTCTGACTGCTCTAAACTGTCATCAGCGTTTTATATATTTATTTTAGTTTACTGCCGCAAGAAGTCTACTACATTTCGCCCCAGAGGTGGCTGCTCTTCAGTAATTTAGATGTGATGCCACACTACAATTCGGAGCTTTTTTCTCTGGTTGAACACTTCCATGTTAATATCATTCTTTTATCTGTAGTTTGGATCTAGGGAAAAGCATAACTGAAGATGTAATTGTACTTCTTATTTAGCCTTTCTTAAGAAACGTCTCACTTTGCTTACCTTCCTTCCTTTTTAGGAAGAACTCCGGAGTTCTTTAGGTTGATGCATGGGTAGGATTTAATAATAAAAAAATGTGATTTGTATTTGCTGCTTAGAGCCATAATACTTTCAAATAACAGCAGCATTGAAATGACAAGTAAATGTACAATTTAGTCCTGTCAAACAGTGTGGGTGTATTTGAAGTTGACAAGGCATAAACTGCGAAGTGGTATCCCTTTTAACTAATATAGCACTAATGTATATTGATATAACATGAAGGGATAATACAGTCTTTCATGAATTGAAACTGCAAGAACTATGTAGAACTTCTGGAAGTTAGTTGGACTCTTCTGCAACAAAGTATACTGAATTATTTCACTTTAATGTCTAGAGAATTTGAACTCAACTTTTTTGGACAAAAGGTTATAAAAACTAATAAGGAAAAAATAATTTAAAAATTGTACATTTGAGTATTGTCATAGCCATAGTTGTCATTATCCTAATATTCAGCATGTGGAACAGAAAGTAAATTCATTCAAAATGCTTTTAGGTTGAGGCTGTCAGAAAAGCCATAGGAAGTCGGGAACCTATATCCCATTAAAATATATACGTTTTCAGATTTTATAAAGACAAAACCCCTAGATATAAAGACATGTGAAGATGATCAAAGGTGAATTATTTACTGAGGATTAAATTAATAAAGCTTTAATTTTGAAATAACAGATAAAATTTAAGAGATATGATTAGACTAAGAGCATTGGCTCTTGATTTTTGCCAAGTGCCATATGTTCTGTAAGTTATTGATATAATTAATGTAACACCTAATTGTTTATATAATTTTGAACACTGTGCTTTTGTATTGCTCATTTGCTAGTGCATGCATGTTGTGTGGGATTTCAGTAGGTATTGCTGGACACTGCACACACTTAAAGGTAAAAATGATGAGCTATATAATCAAAAATAGAGAAAAGGAGAAATTTTTAAGTTCACATTGAGGCCCAAGTCTGAGACTTACATGGCTACACAGGGCTTACCATGGTGGGTGGGAGGCGTTTGCATGCATCAACCTATGCAAAGTACCCCTCGCAGAAGATAGTCTCATGGCCTCTCTTTTGGGTCAAGCCTCTTTAACCAGGTACAAAGAGACTCCGCAAGTGAAGTATACATCACTTAAAAATATAAAGCAATAATTCTTTGGCAAACACACATAAACGATTGCTAAGATGCGATGATCTATGGAGCTAAGCACTTGCGTACCCTCTCCAGGAAAGGAGGGTAGGAGTCCTTGGCACCCAGGTCAGACCCTGATGTGGCTCTAGCTACCAGCTATCTCCTACCAGCTCTGTGGACATCATCAAATGATCCTGATGACCCAATTATCCTCCCTGGTTTTGTTTTGCTTTCTTTTGTTTCCTTTGGAATTTTATCCCTTTCTACATTGGTGGTTTTCCTCTTGCATCCGTGGGCTACTAGCAATCCTGTCTCAACAACCCTACCTCTGGCTGAAATCTTGCCTTTCTCATCTCTCTACAGACTATTCCCCATCACTTCCGCTCCCAGCTGGGGCCACCAGTTCTTGGTACGCAGGCAGCAGGAGCTGCTGAGAAAAAAGGTTATATCAGGTATTAAAATTTCTTAGACTATACGCCTTCTTCATGGACTGGCACAGAAAAAGTAAATGTTTTCTTGTCTTGCCTTCAGACATTTGTCAGACTTCAGTTTGTTCAGCAACGTGCTTTGAAAAGTCAGTATCCCTTTGAAGCTCCTGGATGTGAGCAGTTAGACTAAAGACTATGTAAAAGAGGTTCCATAATTAAAAGCCCCTGCATTTCTTGTCTTTAAAATACACTGGAATCGGTCTGTCTTGTGATATTTCATTCCTTGGCACCTATTCCTACAAAGGGGCAGAACATTCAAAAATGTTCTGTTATTAGATCAAGCTTTGGGCAAGCTACTTAAATTATCAAAACATAGATTAATAGAAGGTTACCAGTTCCAGTTAATTTCCAATGCATGACTGCAACTGCAAAAAAAAGAAAATTTAGAAATTTTCTTTTCCTACATTGAGATATTGGTTACCTTTGGCAAGGCTTTTCTAGGAACAAGGTTTTTTTCATCTAGGCCTCCATAAATAATATAAACCCGCAGCTCTCATTTTGCATCCTCAATAACTTATGTGAACTTAATGTAAAACTATCTTTGAAATCATAACCAGCTGTATAATATTTTGGAGAAAATAATTCAATTATTTCTCCAGTCTGATGAAGTAGTAACTGTGGGTAATTTACAGAGGAACGCTGTGGGAAATATTTTCAATTTACAACTATTTTTTAAAGAAAGTTTCATATGTTATTTACTATGGAAATTAAAAAGGGAATTAAACGTATAAGATTCATCAAAATTTAAACTATTTACAAACAAGTAAATATTTACCTAAGGAAATTGTCTCTTGTGTGTACTATGTGCATCGGATAGAACAATTAAGGTCTGTACATTTTATAGGTTTTTATTACTTATAAAGAATAGTAGGAGGTGGTAAAAATAATTAGGAAAACAATAACCAATTTTGAGTATTTGTCCCTAACTTCTTTTACTGCAGCTCACATTTCAACCGTAGCTGCCAAGCTTAATGGCCAAGCATACTGGTTTTAATCACAAATTAAATTCTGACTTATTAAAGTTCTTCCAGTTTTACACAATAATCTTTAATCATTGAAATTTAGTTCACTGCTTTCTGTTAACAGAAGTTTGTTTTCAGTACATAATCAGCATTTGCTGGATGTGAATATGCAGAAATTCTTTTCTTTTACAGGAATGTGTCTTAGCAACCATGTCCTCTTGATTCCTTTGGGTACACGGGGGAAAGAAATTAAACTTTCTTTTCTAATTAACATGATGCAGTTAGTCCAGATTGACGAAGGGGTGGCTGTACATCTGTGACTGAGGGAATAAACCAAATATGTCAATTTGGATAAAAAAGTAAACATTCCATGTTCAGCACAGAATTTCAGATTAATTGTCAGCACAATAATTATGTAAGTGTAATTAATGTTTAGGCTCTGAAGTTGCTTGAGTAACAAGAATGCCCAAATACAAATCTGTAGTGTTGTCAACATTTATGCAAGTACAGGAATTTTAAGGGTGCTGTTACATATAATTATGTCAGCAAGCTGCCTGCTTATCAGCTAAATAAAATGATTATTGGGTATGACCCTGGTAAATTTTTGACAGTCCTCTCTTGTGAGTGTAACAAGGCTGTTTTATGGAATGGAGGATTTTGATTGCATGTTGTCTTGTCAGTTGTGTCTTTGCTTTCACCTTGTTATCCAGACATCTTCTCCACCTCTGGTTGACAATTCAAAATAAAAAGTCAGTTGTTAAAATTTACATAATTAGATTTTGTTCTTATTGCAATTACATTGTGCAGACTGAAATACAGAATATATGTTTCAGTGCAAGCTCTATAATTTTTAATATTATGTTTCCTTCAGTTTGAATTTGTACACCTGAGCTGCAGTTGAAGGGCTCACAGAAGACTTTCAGCCCCAAATATTATTTCCATGGATTTTTAAAGAATACCAAAGCCGTTATTTGATTTCTGTTGAAATAATTTTTAAGCCTGGGACAGAAGCTATATACTTAATCTGTTCATAAATCACATTTTGTTAATGGTGGCAGTGGGAGAAGCAAAAGGAAAGGAGGCAGTTGGAGATTACACTTTGTAGGAGTATGTTTGAGGAGCATAACAGAGGGTGCTGAGCTGAAAGGCATTTCTGAAGAAGAGTAAGGCAGGCTGAAAGAAATGAAAGAGACTGAATCATGAAGGCACGCTCATATGACTCAAGAGGAACATGGAGTATTTTTTGTTGTGAGTCCAGCAAACAAGGAATAAAAGTTTGGAAGAGCAGAAATGTTGAGAGAAAAAAATTATGCTGAATACTAGATCTGTTTGAAATACAGCTTGCATTTATCTTCAGAGATGACAAGATTTAAAAAAAAAAAAATTAGTGTTATGGAGATGAAAGCTGAAGACTCAGAAATATGAAAATGAGAAATAAATTACACTAATTGAATCTCATTTTTCCTTTCAGAGACTGCCTTTAGTCCACACGCCAATCACAATTAGGTCCTCTAGAATCCAAGGACTTGCTTTTGAGGGCACTCAACTTTGATCAGCTTGTTGCCAAGTGCCTTACTGGATGTAAATGACTTCCAGCTGGTGTGGAAAGTCAACCTCACTTTGCAAGTCTCAAAGGCAGCCCAGACAGTGCAGAAAGTCTTAACGTACTTGAAACTGCATGCATTTACTTCACTGGCCGCAACACAATGTATGGCTGATCAGTCAATGTGTTTCGCAGTGCAGAAGAATCATAGAATCACAGAATGTCCTGAGCTGGAAGGGACCCATAAGGATCATCGAGTCCAACTCCTGCCCCTGCATAGGACAACCCCAAAATTCACACCACGTGTCTGAGGGCATTGTCCAAATGCTTCTTGAATATTGTCAGGCTTGGCGCCATGACTACCGCCTCTGGGGAGCCTGTTCCAGTGCTCCACCACCTTCTGGGTGAAGAACCTTTTCCTAATATCCAACCTAAACCTCCCCTGGCATATCTTCCTGCCATTCCCTCGGGTCCTATCATTGGTCACCAGAGAGAAGAGATCAGCACCTGCCCCTCTTCTTCGCCTTGTGAGACCGCGATGAGGTCTCCCCTCAGTGTCCCCTTCTCCAGGCTGAACAGACCAAGTGACTTCAGCCGCTCCTCATACGGTTTCCCCTCTAAACCATTCATCAACTTGGTGGCCCTTCTCTGGATACTGTCTAGGAACTTTGTATCCTTAATATACTGTGGCGCCCAAAACTGCCCACAGTACTCAAGATGAGGCCGCACCAGTGCAGAGTACAGCGGGGCAATCACCTCCCTCAACCGGCTAGCAATACAGTGCTTGATGCACCCCAGGACACGGTTGGCCCTCTTGGCTGCCAGGGCACACTCTTGGCTCATGTTCAACTTACCATTGACCAAAACCCCCAGATCCCTCTCCGCGGGGCTGCTCTCCAGCAGGTTACGTTTAACTTGATGTCCAACTTGTGATGCGAGGTTACATTTAACTTGATGTCCAACTTGTGATGGTACTCAAATTTCAATTTTTACTCTGAAATTTGGCCTTAGTTTAGCACAACTGTTTTATATTTTCAAATTCCAATAGTTGTTTACGTTTAAGTATTCAAAGACTACCATTTATATAGTTTTACGGTCATTTTCCAGTGATGGAAATAATATACAAATATATAATTCTTATTTGTTAAACGAAAAATGGTGTTGTCTCTATTGTTCTGTTTCAATTATGATTCAATTGAATTAAGAGGATGAGCTGAAATAAAGATATTTCTAACAATTTTAAATACATAATTTTTCACACTAAGAAGAAAATTGGGTAGCAATGTCATAGTCAAACTGCAGAAAAATAAAGGTGTGACTAGATGCATGTCCAATGTTATGTATAGGTCAGTGAAGCAAATTAAGACAAATGTAGTTTAGTTGTTTTAGCTTTCTACTGCAGTTCTGCTGTCCATGTGTTGTCTCTGTTTTATTATGGTGAAGAATTACAGCACTTCTGCAAATTTATCCTGTATATCTAGACATGGACGACTGTTTAAGGGATGAGGAACACAAGTAGTGTTCTCCTCTATCCTTCCAGTTGCAGGGGATGATGAGGGAAGAAACAGGAAGAGCCAGCAGATCAATACCTGGCTCCGAGCCTGGTGTCACCAGCAGAATTTTGGGGTTTTTGATCATGGGTTCGTCTACACCAGGCCTGCTGGCAACAGTTGGGGTACACTTGTCTCAAAGGGGGAAAAGGATTTTTGCACAGGAGTTAGCAGGGCTCATTGAAAGAGCTTTAAACTAGATTTGAAGGGGGAAAGGGATAAAACCAGGCTCACTAGAGATAAGCCTGGGGGCGGCACGCCAATGTTTGAGGGATGGTGTGCTAGTGAGGTCCTTCGGTCTGCCATCTCAGTAGAGGTAGCGGATAGAGATCCATGCGGCAGCAAAGACGCAAGGGTTATGGATGTGTTAGAAACCATGGAAGAAGCGTCTGAGAATGGTCACGTAGGAATTGGGGCTTCTCCCCCAAAAAATGTGGCAGGATCAACAGCCCAACTGAAGTGCATCTACACCAATGCACGCAGCATGGGCAACAGGCAGGAGGAGCTGGAAGCCATTGTGCAGCAGGAAAACTATGATATAGTTGCCGTCATGGAAACAAGGTGGGATGACTCGCACAACTAGAGTACTATAAACTCCGCAGAAGGGATAAGCAAGGAAGGAGAGGTGGTGGGGTAGCCCTTTATGCTAGGGAGTGTTTTGATTGTCCAGAGCTTAATGATGGTGATGACAGGGTTGAGTGTTTATGGGTAGGAATCAGGGCGAAGGCCAACAAGGCAGATATCATGGTGGGAGTCTGTTATAGACCACCCAACCAGGATGAAGAGGCAGACGAAATATTCTATAAGCAGCTGGGAGAAGTCTCACAATCGCTAGCCCTTGTTCTCATGGAGGACTTCAACTTCCTAGATGTCTGCTGGAAATACAATACAGAAGAGAGGAAACAGTCTTGGAGGTTCCTGGAGCGTGTGGAAGATAACTTCCTGACACAGCTGGTGAGTGAGCCAACTAGGGAAGGCGCCCTGCTGGACCTGTTGTTTGTGAACAGAGGACTTGTGGGTGATGTAATGGTTGGAGGCTGTCTAGGGCATAGTGATCACAAAATGATCAAGTTTTCAATTCTTGGAGAAGTAAGGAGGGGAGTCAGCAGGATTGTTACCTTGGACTTCTGGAGGGCAGACCTTGGCACCCATGTGCCAAAAGACAAGCTGGTGGGGAAGAAGACTGGCCTGGCTGAACAGAGAGCTTTGGCTGGAACCCAGGAAAAAAAGGAGAGATTTTGACCTTTGGAGGAAGGGGCAGGCCACTCAGGAGGACTACAAGGATGTCGTGAGGTTATGCAGGGAGAAAATTAGAAGGGCCAAAGCCCAACTAGAACTTAATCTGGCTACTGCCATAAAAGACAATAAAAAATGTTTCTCTAAATACATTAGCAACAAAAGGAGGGCTAAGGTGAATCTCCACCCTTTTTTGGATGCGGGGGGAAACATAGTGACAAAGGATGAGGTACTTAATGCTGCCTTTGCCTCAGTCTTTAATAGTAAGACCAGTTGTTCTCCGAGTACCCCGCCCCCTGAGCTGAAAGACAGGGACGGGGAGCAGAATAAAGCCCCCATAATCCAAGGGGAAATTGTTAGTGACCTGCTACACCACTTAGATGCACACAGGTCTATGGGGCTGGATGAAGTCCACCCAAGGGTACTGAGGGAGCTGGCAGAAGTGCTCACCAAGCCACTTTCAATCCTTTATCAGCAGTCCTGGCTAACCGGGGAGGTCCCAGTTGACTAGAAGATAGCAAATGTGATGCCCACCTACAAGAAGGGCCGGAAGGAGGATACGGGGAACTACAGGCCTGTCAGTCTGACCTCAGTGCTGGGGAAAGGTATGGAGCAGATCATCCTGAGTGCCATCACACAGTATGTACAGGACAACCAGGTGATCAGGGCCGGTCAGCAAGGGTTTATGAAAAACTTGACTAACCTGATCTCCTATGACAAGGTGACCCACTTAGTGGATGAAGGAAAGACTGTGGATGTTGTCTACCTAGACTTTAGTAAAGCCTTTGACACCGTTTCCCACAGAATTCTCCTTGAGAAACTGGCTGCTCATGGCTTGGAAGGGCGTACTCTTCACTGGGTGAGAAACTGGCTGCTCATGGCTTGGAAGGGCGTACTCTTCACTGGGTAAAAAACTGGCTGGATGGCCGGGCCCAAAGAATTGTGGTGAATGGAGTTAAATCCACTTGGCAGCCAGTCACAAGTGGTGCTCCCCAGGGCTCAGTTTTGGGACCAGTCTTGTTTAACGTCTTTATCAATGATGTGGATAAGGGGATTGAGTGCACCCTCAGCAAGTTTGCAGATGACGCCAAGTTGGGCAGGAGTGTTGATCTGCTTGAGGGTAGGAATGCTCTACAGAGGGATCTGGACAGCCTGGACCAATGGGCCAAGGCTAGTTGTATGAGGTTCAACAAGGTTCAGTGTTGGGTCTTGCACTTGGATCACAACAACCCCATGCAACGCTACAGGCTTGGGGAAGAGTGGCTGGAAAGCTGCCCGGCGGAAAAGGACCTGGGGGTGCTGGTCAACAGCCGGCTGAATATGAGCCGGCAGCGTGCCCAGGTGCCCAAGAAGGCCGAGAGCATCCTGGCTTGTATCAGGAATAGTGTGACCAGCAGGACTAGGGAAGTGATCGTTCCACTGTACTTGGCACTGGTGAGGCTGCACCTCGAATACTGTGTTCAGTTTTGGGCCCCTCAGTACAAGAAAGAGATTGAGGTGCTGGAGTGTGTCCAAAGAAGAGCAACGAAGCTGGTGAAGGGTCCAGAGCACAAGTCTTTATGAGGAGTGGCTGAGGGAACTGGGATTGTTTAGTTTGGAGAAGAGGAGGCTGAGGGGAGACCTTATCGCTCTCTACAGCTACCTGAAACGAGGTTGTAACAAGGTGGGTGTTGGTCTCTTCTCACCAGTAACAAGTGATAGGACAAGAGGAAACGGCCTCAAGTTGTGCCAGGAGAGGTTTAGATTGGATATCAGGAAAAATTTCTTCACCAAAAGGGTTGTCAAGCATTGGAACAGGCTGCCCAGGGAGGTGGTGGAGTCACCATCCCTGGGGGTATTTAAAAAATGTGTAGATATGGTGCTTAGGGATATGGTTTAGTGGTGGACTTGGCAGTGCTGGGTTAACAGTTGGACTTGATGATCTTAAAGGTCTTTTCCAACTTAAATGATTCTATGATTCTATGTTTTTCATGGCCTTTTCAGTGTTTCTGACTTTCCCTCCTGAATATGTATATTCTCTGAAACACTTTTGAAATTGCACGGTACGAAGCCATCACCTGTAGTTTCCTTGTACTGCTACTTTTTATTTCCATTACAGTCTGGTGCAAATAGTTAATATAAGGGAAATGCAGAATAAAGCTGCCGTTTTGCATGAGGTGTTTGTATGGTTGGACATGGTAGAGCCAATTCAGGAAACTGTCAGTCATGTGATGCAGCTGTCGTATGCAGAATCTATCTTCCTAGACCTAATTGCAGGATTCTCCACTGGTCTCCTATGATGCAAGACTTTTGTGTGTGCTGTTATAAGGCTCAATATGGGGGATTCAGTTTTCTGTGAATCAGCATCACATGTTTTGTGGAGATGTAAGAGATCTAACATACTATGCACCTCTTTTTTCCAACCTAGTTCTTGCTGTTTGAAAATCTTTCCTCCTTAGCCCATGGTTTTGTTTTTTTCTCCCCCCCATATATGTGAATTGAAGGATATTCTTATTTACAAGTTGTTGCTGTGTATGTCTTCCCTATAAATCTAACAATGTTTTTGGATTATTGAACTTTGTCTGTGTTTGAAATTTGATATAGTGGCACATGTTGCTTTGGTTTGTGCACTAGTAGTGCTTATTCCTTCACAGCGGGATTAAATTATTATTAGCTGGTAAGAACTTTTGGTAGGGTGTTGGGGTTTTTTTATTGCTAGGACATTCTCTCCACTTCCATAATGACCTTTTCTGACACTTGAGGTCTTGTGCTTGTCCCTGTAGGGAGGAGCACTTAAACTAGGAGCCACAGTTATCTGTCATGCCAGAGACTTACTTTGCTGAGATGTCCCTCCAAAGGACACCACGTGGAGGCAAAGATGCCCAGATGCTGCTGGGAACTGCTGCCGTCACAGCTAGGAAGAAGGTTTGGACGTCCACTCTGAATTTCATTAACAGCAGTGCAGAAAGCACAACTTTAGGGGGAAAGATAAAAAGCACAGGTATTAATAAGAAGAAATTATATTAGGATTCTTTCCTTTCAGTATGTAATCTGTGTTTCTTTAGACATTATTCAAACATTTGCATGACAGCAATAGATAACATTGAACTAGAATTAGGTAAGATTTTATTGTCTCCAAAAGAGCTCAGTTACTGACGTCCTTCTCAGCATGAAGAAACAGAGAAATTCCATCTGTGAACCATCCCAAACAATTCTTTCATTCATGTTTAAGAACCTGACTCATTTCTCCTTGCATTTCAGATTTGAAATGTGAACAGAAATGTGTCGCTGTAGATAATAAACAATAACAATGAACACTATAAATAATTTAGTTGGTGAGTCCAACAGATTTGTTCATGGAAGCAAAGGTGATTCAAGGATATGACAGTTCAGATAAGCTATAAGAACACCCTTAGCTCGTTGAGCTAACTTCATATTATTGCCAATAATAACTCTGGAAATGCTTTGTCACTTCCAAAGGAACGCTCCATTCCTCACTGCACAAACAATTGTAGAAATGCATTTAATCTTTTATTCACATGGTGGCTGGTTGTCAACTGTGCCTTAGCTCTCTTTCGGATTCCTAACTAACTGTTTAGGACATTTTACTCTGCCATTTGCATGTCACTTTAGCCCTGCATTACTCGGAATATGTTATCTTTTTCTTTTTTCTTTTTTTTTTCTCCAACAGTATTCCTTACAAGATGTTTCTATCTCCCTATTTATTACTGACCTAAAAAGCAATATGTCCATATATAAATGCTGCTAAATTTCCACTCGTTAATATACACAGATACACATTACTTCTTGGCATGTGTTCTCAGAAAGATGCCTGCTATCCTAATTGCCTAATTGTCCACAAAATACAATTGGGTATACAAAGAATAGACCCGATAAACAGTAATCAAAATGCTGAGATGTATCTAGAAGAGAGTTTGCCAGACTTCCTTCTTGTTGAGTTTCATATCGTATGCTAGGCATATACAGTGAATTGAGAAACATTTTTTTGAAAACCATATAGATAAAAAATCCTGCTAGTCTAATTTCACTGTTTTGCACATATACAGGGCCCTGTATTATTATTATATTTTATTTTCTACTTTTAAATGTGAACAGGCTATTCAATTAACAGTTCACAATTGCATAGCACAAAATTCTGCAAAGTTATTAATAAATTAGCACTAATTATCTAAGGATGTTATCCATTGACCTCCAAATAACATACATGATTATATCTAGTTCAATTAATTTATTAATGAATACAACATTAAAACCAGCAAGGACAGAGACAGAGCAACATTTTCTGAAGACGATGCCGGTCACCCAGGACAAATACAATGTGATGACCAAATTGGTCTTCCCCTCCATCTGTGTTTGTCTTCAGAAGAAAATAGTCATGTTGTTAACAATTAATACTTGCACTGCAGATGATCTGCTAACAGAGATGATCAAAGCCAGGTGATACATGAGAATTTCTTTGTATTTCATAACCAGAAAGAATCTGAAACACGTAAAAAATGTAGAATTAACACAAAGAAGTTTACCTACTACTTAAAATGGCATTGAATGGTCTCTCCACAGGCTGTGGAGGAATCTCTGCTCCGCGCCTGGAGCACCTCCTCTCCCTCCTTCTTCCCTGGCCTTGTTGTTCCCAGGGCCGTTCCTCACACTTTCCCCTGCACTCTCGGCAGCGTTTTCCCTTCCTCAGACGTGCTTTCCTAGTGGCACCTCTGACTCCACTGACTGGCTCAGCTGTGGCCTCAGGTGACTCTGGCTGGAACCGGCTGGAACCAGTGGCAGCTGGCACAGGGCAGCCTCGACCTCTCCTCACAGAGGCTGCCCCTGCAGCCCTCCTGCTGCCAAAACCTTGCTTCATGTGCCCAATGAAAGTCTTTAAGTGGGTATCCCATACATGTAGGTGATGCTTGGCGTCCCCAGCCTGAGGTCGCTGGTTGCCTTGGACGTGAAGGAGCATGAACTGAGCTTCGGGGAGGTCATGCCGCCGAGGAAGCCATATGCAGGTCCTTGGGTTACCT
Source organism: Fregata magnificens (assembly GCA_013389945.1). Classification (NCBI taxonomy): domain Eukaryota; kingdom Metazoa; phylum Chordata; class Aves; order Suliformes; family Fregatidae; genus Fregata; species Fregata magnificens. The sequence goes on along the minus strand of WAAD01036969.1, from coordinate 28,951 downwards.
GCTCCACAGGAGGATCACCAGCGCTAGCAGCCTGCCAGGATGATCGGACTCTCCAAAAGCAGGGTAAGTCCTGTCTTCCTCTTCCTTGGATTTGCCAAATATTTCTTGTTTCTCTGAATGTTTGACCATGAGAATGCCCAAAGAGTTTACTATAGCTAGTTAAGGGGGGAGCAAACTGCGCTGAACGCTTTTCTGCCTTTTGTAGTTCTGCCGATGTAGAACCAGGATACTCCACCTTCCAGCCCTCAGGTCTGCTCTCTGCTGCCTTTCTCTGGCAAGAGTGATGGCTGGTTTTCTGGATTATGGTAGTTACAGCGGATTGATAATAACCAAAGGACAAAGAGATAAAAAGTGATAAAGAAGTAAAGTCAGGGCCTTTATGTTTGTATCTCATAGTGCTTCCACTTCTGGGCAGGAGTGTCGATCTGCTCGAGGGAAGGAAGGCCCTGCAGAGGGATCTGGATAGGCTGGATCGATGGGCCGAGGCCAACTGTATGAGGTTTAACAAGGCCAAGTGCCGGGTCCTGCACTTTGGTCACAACAACCCCATGCAACGCTACAGGCTTGGGGAAGAGTGGCTGGAAAGCTGCCCGGCGGAAAAGGACCTGGGAGTGCTGGTCGACAGCCGGCTGAACATGAGCCGGCAGTGTGCCCAGGTGGCCAAGAAGGCCAACAGCTTCCTGGCTTGTACCAGGAATAGTGTGGCCAGCAGGAGTAGGGAAGTGATCGTGCCCCTGTACTCGGCACTGGCGAGGCCGCACCTCGAATACTGCGTTCAGTTTTGGGCCCCTCAGTACAAGAAAGACACTGAGGTGCTGGAGCGTGTCCAGAGAAGGGCAACGAGGCTGGTGAAGGGACTAGAAAACAAGTCTGATGAGGAGCGGCTGAGAGAACTGGGGCTGTTTAGCTTGGAGAAGAGGAGGCTGAGGGGAGACCTTATAGCTCTCTACAACTACCTGAAAGGAGGTTGTAGTGAAGCGAGTGCTGGACTCTTCTCCCAAGAAACTAGCGATAGGACGAGAGGAAATGGCCTCAAGTTGCGTCAGGGGAGGTTTAGACTGGACATCAGGAAGAATTTCTTTACCGAAAGAGTGGTTAAGCATTGGAACAGGCTCCCCAGAGAGGTGATGGAGTCCCCATCCCTGGAGGCATTCAAAAAAGGTATGGACGTGGCACTCCAGGGCCTGGTTTAGGAGTCATGGTGGTGTTAGTTGATGGTTGGACTTGATGATCTTAGAGGTCTTTTCCAATCTTAATGATTCTATGATTCTATGATTCAAATGGGAAAGGAAAAACGAGATTTTCTTCTTCTAAAAAAAGTAAGAAATGCTTAAGAGAAAATACAAAATAAAACTTTGAATAAAAAATCTCCAGATGGTCATTAAATATGTTAAATGGCAGTCTGCTTTCAGCCCACCAGGCACCAATTTTATTATTCTAATAACATATTAAAATGAAAAATAAAAAGTCTTATAAAAAGAGGCTGTTAACTTTGATGGCGCTTAATCCAGATAACTTTTAGAACAACCATTAATGTGCAAAGATACAAAACATATATTCAGCAACAAAAATAGTTCTCTCCTGAAGGGCCCTCATACAGACATTTCCAGACTTTTTCTGTTCCCTTTTGCATGCAGACACTTAAAACCAGAAATCTTCAAAGGAAGAAACTTAACAAACGCTGTGTTTTAAAACAAAACAGTGATTTACAGAAAAATCAAAATTATGAATGTTGAAAATTCTGAAGAGTAAGAGAACTGGAATTTGGAAAGGTAGTTCCATTTGCAGTCTAAGCTTTGCCATACATTACATAATACTGCATACACATGTCACTAATATTTGATACATATTCCATATACATATTAATAATATTTGATCATGCAATAAAGTAAATCCTTCTTAACTAACGTGCATTATTTGTACACTAATTTACAAAGGCATTCAGTTTATGTGTAGTGCCTTGGGATTTCTGCATTCATTTTGGGACAATTATATATATATATATATTTCGGTTTGATATTATGTAAATAAATATTATCAGGATTCCTTTAGGTTTTCAAAAATTGAAAACTGAATGCTGTGATCTCTGTCCATCTACTTTATTTGAGGGAACTGGATGTGAAAATCTGAGATCCTGGAACGGAAAGCCTCCTTTTCTAGAAGTCCCCAAGTATTTATAGTATTCTTTCAATTGAAGCCTCATTTTCTGTAAAGGAGTTTTAGGATATTCAGTTCATAGGGAATTCTAATTCTAATGCTGAGACAATATAACCTTCCAGATTTAGACATTTTGTAAGATTTCTGTATTGTTTTAAGAATGCTGTATCACTTTTATAGTGTATCCAAAGAAGTTTTGCTCCTTTCTTTGATTTCACCTGCTAGATATGATTGTAAATTTTTCATACAGTCTTTACAACTGTTTTATATTTTTCTATTTTTATACAATTATGTACTTCTAAAATGTTGAAAAAAATATTTAAAACTTCAGTGGCATTCATTGGATTAAACAGTTCCTATAAGCATCTGTTATTTCTTTCAGATGATACTTTCCATTAAGTACTCTTTTCCAAGCCTCTGTATAGACAGTTAAGCCTTGTCTGTGATAACAGTGTATAGCCTCAGGTATTGACCAAACCGAAAGTGTGCACGTGTATCTGCCCCTTCCCAGATGTATTATCCCAGCTGGAAGTCAGTTTGTGATGTGCAGTAGTAATCTAAGGAGGTTCTGAGGCCCAAAACATTCAATAATGATCAGCATGACAAACCCAAAACTGCAGAAGATAGTCTTTGATTCACTGTGTACATGTGTATCAACTGCTATTAATACAAATTAGGAAAATTATTGAATAATATTGAGGAAACAAACTTGATCAATTTCTTTCAATGATTATTCCAATCCAGTGTCCACATTCTTTGTTTTCTATCCTTGTTTTACTGATCTCACACCACCCAACTGAGTAAGCTCCTTGATCTAAGTGATCATAATAAAATTATTAATTATAATTAATTCCTTTGTTTTTCACTGATTTTCGAAACCATGTTAGAACAGCAAAGAAAAATGCTGACAAGATTAACTATTTCACTTAAGTGTGGAAAGACAATTTTTAGATCCCTTATGCAAAACAGCCTTAAAAAAGTCATAAGTAAAGAAGTCACTTGTGTTCTATGAACTAGAGGAATAAAATCCTATTACAAGCTAATTCTTTTTCAACAGCAATTTCCAAGAGGAGGGGATTTAAATGTACTGCTGATATTAAGGATAATGCAGAAAAATCTTTTTTAAATACAGGCAGGTCTTTTTATGCCTGCAGAATTTTCCTTAGAGATTCCTGGGAAAAAGGAAAAGGGAAAAATTTAAAAGATGTCTATCTGTACCTGTTCTTTAGAAGTAAGCTATAATTCCTTTTTTCCCCCTACTTCTGGCCTATCCCCACCCCCCTTTGCCAAAGTCCTTCATGTTGTTCAGACTTGAACTTCTTTAGTTACCGTGTGTCTGGAAAGTGTACCTGTATCAGTAAGAAAGCAAGTTATTAAGCAGCTGAAGCTAACAGCAGAAATTTCCTTCTGGAAGTGAAATAATCCAAAGACGGTGGAAATAGGTTGAGGTCCTTATTCAAGAAGATGCTCAGGTTTGGATTTTTGTTTTTTGCTGGTGGAAAAGCAGGTAAGTGGTACACTAGGGATATTGTTCTTTTCTGGGGAAAGAGACACCCTTATTACTAAAGCATTCTAAAAGCATAAGTGGGACATGAATGGCATAGGGACTTTTTCTTAAGTGTTCAAGACACTGAGGAACCTGTTTTTGCTGGTGGTCTGAAAGGAAGATGCCACAAAAAATAGCTGGAAAAATGGTATCTGTTTCTACCTGAATTCACAATTATTTTTTCAGCTGGATTAATGAGCATGAAAACTTTGCATATTCCACAGTTTTACACATGTAATTTTATTTGTTTGTTTTGAGATGGGGTTCTAGACCAAAGGGTGTAAAAAAATGATTTGAAAAATAAAATGACAAGAAGCTTTTCATAACACTCAGAAATACTAAATTTCTCAAAAAACAGCAGCTTCCACACTGAAAACATATTCTCAGTAAGTATTGGTTCATTTTTTGAGGAAACAACTGAATACCTTGAAAAAAGTGCATGACAGTGGATATTTGAACATATGTATACGTGTATGGTACCTGGCTTCAGCGGTAACTTTTAAAATGGATCAGCAAATGCCTTTACTTCCAGGCTGGATTACTGCCAAGACTTGTGGAAAAATCCTATGTTCCTCCGAATGTATTCTGCATAAAGAGATGACTGGCAATTACTCTGGCCAGAACTATGTCGCACTGCTAAAGTAAACTGGAATGAACCCAAAAGAAATTTAGCCGTAGCCTCTAAACATAGATAAATGCATTTCCCTTCTTCTCTAAATACATGACAATAATGGAACAAGCAGTCTCATTACTAATAGTTCAAGCAGTTAATATAATCTTTGGTCTTGCTATTCAATTAAAAAAAATACAGTTTTTTTCTGTTCAGACTTCTCTTTTTCTTTCATTGATAAAATCTTTTTCTTTCTGAACATGATTCCCTATATCACAAGTGGGAGAAATAAATGAAATACATTAAAGATCATCTTTTCATATCTGTTTCCAGCCATTATTGTCTTGAGATTATTGGCTCTCAGGCAACTGAGAATAAAAAATAGAAGACTTTTTAAGAAAGAAAAAAAAAGAAAGGGGGGTGCCTTTGCAATATATTTGTAATCTTAGGATTCCTAGACCTTACAGCAGAAGGTATCAAATTTCATCTTTCAAACTAGCTAAATAAGCTGATACCATTCCCAACAGATGAGAAAAAATAGCTTTCTGTAAAGGGACATATATACCACATGTTTATGCCACGATACAGGAGATTGGGAAGTGATAACTGAATTTCATAGGGCGTTTTCTCTTTTCCTATTGGAGATTAAAAAAAGCCTCAGGGCATCTCCAATGTCTTAGAAAGACATGGTGATTTTTCTGGGCGCCTGACTGTGCAAAGTTATCAAGGATATGCTTATTTGTTGTGGCACACAAATATGGTTAAATCCTTTCCTATAAAAGTGGAAGTACATCTTACGAATAGATGAACTCCCACAAGGTTTGCTGTGCTTGTAGGAGCCTGCAACACATGCAATTTTGCAGTTTGAAAAATGTTCAGGAAAAGTCTAACTGTATATGGAGTAAATCAGCTGGTCTCTTCGCCTTTTGAGTATGTCAGGCCGTGAGAGAAGAACATCAGAGAACAAGCAAAGAAATCTGCCTGACACTTTTGCCTACAGATTGAAGCCCAGGGGGTATGTCATGGTTTAACCCCAGCTGGCAACTAAGCAGCACACAGCCGCTCACTCACTCCCCCCTGGTGGGATGGGGGAGAGAATCAGAAGAGTAAAAGTGAGAAAACTCATGGGTTGAGATTAAGACAGTGTAATAGGTAAAGCAAAAGCTGCGCACGCAAGCAAAGCAAAAGAAGGAATTCATTCACTGCTTCCCATCAGCAGGCAGGCGTTCAGCCATCTCCAGGAAAGCAGGGCTGCATCACACGTAACGGTGACTTGGGAAGACAAACGCCATCACTCCGAACGTCCCCCCCTTCCTCCCTCTTCCCCCAGCTTTATATGCTGAGCATGACGCCATATGGAGTGGGATATCCCTCTGGTCAGTTGGGGTCAGCTGTCCCAGCGGTGCCCCCTCCCAGCTTCTTGTGCAGGGCAGGGCATGAGAAGCTGAAAAGTCCTTGACTTAGTGTAAGCACTACTTAGCAACAACTAAAACGTCGGTGCGTTATCAACATTATTCTCATACTAAATCCAAAGCATAGCACTATACCAGCTACTAGGAAGAAAATTAACTCTATCCCAGCCGAAACGAGGACAGGGTATTACAGCTAGTTAGCTGCTTCTAACTGGGAGTGTTTGCTTGTTGAATTGTGGCAGCCTAAAATCAGAGACATTCACAGAAAGAATGAGAGCAGCAGTGGAAGCAGGATGGATCTCAGGGTTTCTGACTTCACTGCAGGAACTGCACAGACTGTCGCTATTCAAACACTGTAAAGCAGCAAGTAATTTTCCATAAGAGTACCTAAACAAAATGGATGGGTTTCTTTTTGAATCCTTAATGATAATCTTTCTGAGATTTCCCTTACATTTCCTTTATTTATATAATTGTGGACACACACAATTCTCATCTTTGTAGAAGATTAATAGAACTGAGGTTTCTGGACAAAAGCCAGGCTGCAGATACAGCACTAGAGAATCATACATGGAATGTCACTATGAAACATATATTTGAATTTTGATTATAGTTAATAAAAACACCAAAGAAGCTCTATATAGCACTGTACTCTATAGCAGTGTCCAATACAGTGCAGAAATGGACATGGGCTAATGAATAAATTTGAAGAAGTTGGAGATCAATGGAGATCAGCAATGGATAGATAATCCAGCAAAATTTATGTTAGAGAAATGCTTTCTTCCTCCTTTTTAAAGTAGAGTAACTTGTAAGGACTTTTTTTCATTGATTTTTCTCTGATTTTCAATAGGAACTATTTAATTGAAAGTAGAAACAGATGTGATTATTGGAGAACACGATTCTGAAGGACAGTGCAGCAGTTCTTAAAATCTACTCTTCTAAAATTTCAGATTCATTAGTTGAGAGGTTTTCTTAATAATAATACTGATATTAAAATGTATACAAAACTGCACTGTTGTATGCTTTGACAAAATTTTAAATGTTTTCATTACATTCATGAGTGCAGATATTGTTTTTGTTATAAAATTTTGTAAAAAATGAAAAATTAAATGATTTCATAGAAAATTAAAATGCAAGAATACAAAATTGCAACTTTGGTATCATTTAATGTTGCCTAAAAACTTATTAAATAGATGTCCTTAAAGCAAATTCTAATTTCTTTCTTCCACTTTCATGCTCAGCTTCATTGCAAGTACTATCTTTTATATTTATTGGTTCTGGTGAATGTAATGTCAGGTCACAGCCTTGGGGTGATAGAAGATGAAGGAAGGCATGAACTTGTTTCCTGAAGTTAGCATACAAGATGGAATGTTTTCTTTGTTACTAAAAGTTCATGTTTTTCAATCCTTATGTAGTTGATTTTCATTTTCAAGTAGGAAATGTGTCAAATACAGCTTTTTTTTTAATTCACTAGGTCTTAGATGAAGCTTAATTTATTTCAGTAGCTGAAACTTGTCCTCTTAGTCAAGTTTCGTCATTTTCAAATAATGAAATCTTGCAGCAGTCCCGTATTAGAATGGGAAGCAAAGTGTCTTGTAGCTTAACTTTCAGGGTTGTGTAAAAAAGGGAGCAAATTTTGCTTATCTAAACTAGTCACATGTTGAGATTCAAATAGAAAAGTCACAGCAGAATGTGTTTTCAAACCATAAGGGTATTATGGACATAGCAAAAAATACTTTCATATCCTACACTGTCACTAAGTAAGTCTACCTTCTTAGCCCTTTGAAAGGGAATCCAGAACCTGAAATTTATGTTTAAATAAATATATAAGGCATCATTCAAAGTCTGCCAAGGCTAATGCACTGGTAAGCGTCAAAACTCTAATCCTACTAAGGGAGCCAGCCAAGCCAGGCTGCCGCTTTTTTTTATAGTAACACGTAGAAGCCTCCAGTACACTGTTGTCTGGTTGATCTCCAACTCATTGCTAGACTCTCCTATTGTTATACAATTGAATTAGTCCTTCATTATGAAGGAAACAGGTGCAGATAAATGTTTGATATTCTGCCTGCGGCAGTGGCTAGTACTATATGCTTCAGACAAAAACCCCACAAATATCCCATAATACCACTAAGTCCAAATCTGCAATGCTGGATGTAAGATAACATGCCTTCCTGGTGCCTGTAGGGCTGAATTATGCCCTGTTGCATGAGACTAAATTAATCTTGTCCTAAGCAGTGTTATTTCAGATATTGCTATTGGTCAATTATGCAGCCCCTCTTAAAATTCCATGCTCAGCTGTTGTACTGTGTAAGTGATTATTTCCTATTGGGTATTATATGCCTACTAACTATAAATCTTAGTGAATAACCACTTGTTTTTCTGTTCTGACAGATGCTCCCAGGGAATGCTTGTTAAAGGGAAGAAGTACTTTTGTCTGCATCTGGTGAAGTCAGCCCCAAAGTGGGTGAAATACTAAACGACACTGGCCAGAGATTATGCATCCTGATGCTCACAGGTAATCTTTCCCTTTGTAACGGCAGATGCTTGGAAAAGCCCTATTGAATCTACTGTGCTTGCAATCCGTAAGGATTCTAGAGTTTGTTTACTACAGATCACACTAATTTAGAACTATGATGTGTCATTAATTTCCTCAGTAATTATAAAGGAAAAAATAATAGTTCCAGGACTTGTTCTTCATAAAGTGAACTTGCCAGTGGCAAAGGTAAAACATTTGATTTGATGATGAAATATGGAAGATTCTGTCATTCTGTTGTGGTTTAACCCCAGCTGGCAACTAACCACCACACAGCCACTCGCTCACTCCCCCCTGGTGGGATGGGGGAGAGAATCAGAAGAGTAAAAGTGAGAAAACTTGTGGGTTGAGATAGGCAGTTTAGCAGGCAGGTAAAGCAAAAGCCACGCACACAAACAAAATAAAAGAAGGAATTCATTCACTGCTTCCCATCAGCAGGCAGGCATTCAGCCATCTCCAGGAAAGCAGGGCTGCATCACACGTAACGGTGACTTGGGAAGACAAACGCCATCACTCCGAACGTCCCCCCCTTCCTCCCTCTTCCCCCAGCTTTATATGCTGAGCATGACGCCATATGGGGAATAAACAGGAGGAACTAGAGATCTGTGTGCGGTCGCAGAGCCATGATCTCATTGCAATTACAGAGACATGGTGGGATAGCTCGCATGACTGGAATGCTGTCATGGATGGCTACATGCTTTTTCGGAAAGACAGGCCAGCAAGGTGAGGTGGGGGAGTTGCTCTTTATGTGAGGGAGCAACTGGAATGCATTGAGCTCTGCCTAGGGGTGGAGGAAGAAAGAGTCAAGAGCTTATGGGTAAAAATTAAGGGGCAGGCAAATATGGGTGACACTGTTGTGGGCGTTTACTACAGGCCACCTCTTCAGGAAGAGGAAGTTGACGAAGCCTTCTACAGACCGCTGGAAGTTGCCTCACAATTGCAGGCCCTGGTTCTCGTGGGGGACTTCAACCACCCTGATATTTGCTGGAAAAGCGACACGGCGAGGCACACACAATCCAGGAGATTCCTGCAGAGCATCGAGGATAACTTTTTGACACAGGTGGTGGAGGAGCCAACGAGGCGAGATGTGCTGCTGGACCTTATACTAACAAACAAAGAAGGTCTGGTTGAGGATGTGAGGGTTGGGGGTAGCCTTGGCTGCAGTGACCACGAGATGGTGGAGTTCAGGATCCTGCATGGTAGAAGTAGGGCAACAACTAGGATTACAACCCTGGACTTCAGGAGAGCCAACTTTGGCCTCTTCAAAGACCTGCTTGGAGGAATCCCATGGGTTAGGGCTCTAGAAGGCAGGGGGGTCCAAGAGAGCTGGTCAGTATTCAAGGACCACTTCCTCCAAGCTCAAGATCGGTGCATCCCTAGGAGGAAGAACTCAAGCAAAGGAGCCAGGAGACCCACATGGATGAGCAAAGAGCTTCCAGAGAAACTCAAATGGAAGAGGGAGGTTTACTGTATGTGGAAAAAGGGAGGAATATAGGAATGTTGTCAGGTTACGCAAAAATGCAACGAGGAAGGCCAAGGCCTGCTTGGAACTCAATCTGGCAAGGGATGTCAAGGATAATACAAAGGGCTGCTTCAGATACATCATCAGTAAAAGGCAGACTGGGGAAACTGTGGGCCTGCTGCTGAACGAGGTGGGGACCCTGGTGAAACAGGATGCAGAGAAGGCGGAGTTACTGAATGCCTTCTTTGCTTCAGTCTTTCCTGCTAAGGCTGGCCCTCAGGCATCCCAGCCTCCAGAGGCAAGAGAGAAAATCTGGAGTAAGGAGGACTTCCCCTTGGTTGAGGAGGATTGGGTTAGGGACCGCCTAGGCAAACTGGATCCTCACAAATCCATGGGTCCCAACGGGATGCACCCATGAGTGCTGAGGGAGCTGGTGGATGTTCTTGCCAAGCCACTCTCCATCATCTTTGAATGGTCATGGAGGACAGGAGAGGTGCCCGAGGACTGGAGGAAAGCAAATGTCATGCCAGTCTTCAAAAAGGGCAAGAAGGAGGACCCAGGGAACTATAGGCCAGTCAGCCTCACCTCCATCCCCAGAAAGGTGATGCCTGGTCACCTCCAGGCATGCAGAGGAAAAGAAGGTTATCAGAAGGAGTCAACACGGATTCACCAAGGGGATGTCATGCTTGACCAAACTGATAGCCTTCTATGATGGTGTGACTGGCTGGGTAGATGAAAGGAGAGCAGTGGATGTTGTTTACCTTGACTTCAGCAAGGCATTCGATGCTGTCTCCCATAACATCCTCATACACAAGCTTAGGAAGCGTGGGTTAGATGAGAGGACTGTGAGGTGGACTGAGAACTGGCTGAACGGCAGAGCTCAGAGGGTTGTGATCAATGGCGCCGAGTCTGGTTGGAGGCCCATAGCTAGTGGTGTTCCCCAGGGGTCTGTACTGGGTCCATTTCTGTCCAATATATTCATCAATGACCTGGACGAATGGGTAGAGTGTACCCTCAGCAAGTTTGCCGACGATACCAAACTGGGAGGAGTGGCTGATTAGCGAGAAGGCTGTGCTGCCACCCAGCGAGACCTGGACAGGCTGGAGAGCTGGGCCGAGGGGAACCGAGTGAAATTCAACAAGAGCAAGTGTAAAGTCCTGCACCTGGGGAGNACTCTGCCCTAGTGAGGCCACATCTGGAATACTGTGTCCAGTTCTGGGCTCCCCAGTTCAAGAAGGACAGGGAACTGCTGGAGCAAGTCCAGGGGAGAGCCACAAAGATGATCAGGGGACTGGAGCACCTCTCTTATGAGGAAAGGCTGAGAGACCTGGGTCTGTTCAGCCTGGAGAAGAGAAGACCGAGGGGGGACCTTGTCACTGCTTACAAATATCTGAAGGGTGGGTGTCAAGAGGATGGGGCCAGACTCTTTTCAGTGGTGCCCAATGACAGGACAAGGGGCAGTGGGCACAAATTAGAACACAGGAAGTTCCACCTGAACATGAGAAAAAACTTCTTTACTGTGAGGGTGACAGAGCACTGGAACAGGCTGCCCAGGGAGGTTGTGGAATCTCCTTCTCTGGAAATATTCAAAACCTGCCTGGACGCAGTCCTGTGTACCCTGCCCTAGGTGTACCTGCTCAAGGAGTGGGGTTGGACAAGATGATCTCCAGAGGTCCCTTCCAACCCCAACCATTCTGTGATTCTGTGACGTCATATGGTGTGGAATATCCCTCTGGTCAGTTGGGATCTGCTGTCCCAGCTGTGTCCCCTCCCAAACTCTTGTGCACCCCCAGCCTGCTCGCTGGTGGGGTGGGGTGAGAAGCAGAAAATGCCTTGACACTGTAAGCACCGCTCAGCAAGAACGAAAACATCCCTGTATTATCAACACTGTTTCCAGCACAAATCCAACACACAGCACTATACCAGCTACTAGGAAGAAAATTAACTCTATCCCAGCCAAAACCAGCACACGTTCTTTGTCCTCCCTCTGATTAAGTTTATTACAATTGAGAGGAAAAAAACATAGTATAGGATGTGGAAGACATTTTCATTCTCATTCATCTCATTCACACATTCATCATTCTAATCTGAATAATTTTAATATCTTAATCCAGACCTTTTTAGATCTCCCCCTCTTCTGATAGATATACCTTCTGTTCACTGGTGGCTCAGTGTCCCCCTTCAGTTTCTCACAGGACTGTAATTTTCATTAAGCAAAGGATATGCCAAAGAACAGTAGTGGTTTTAAAAAAATAATTTTAGCTGGGCTCCAGTCAGCTTAGAATTGGTCTCACATCAGGTTCCAGGCAGAGCCATACTCTTATTAGTATATGTGAGAAAGAATAAAACAATGGTAATTATTTATCTGTAAGAATTTATAGATGATGGGAACATATTAGGCTGTGTTAAAGAAAATTCATCTTATCAATAATTCTGCCCACTCTGCCAATTTGCTTTTTCAGTTTTCTTTTTCTTTTGGTCAAAGCCAGAAAAGAACCTATTAAAAGAAAAGCACAGCCTTCTGCTGCTAGCAGACTCGTCTTGGTGCACAGCTGACTGAATAGAAAAAGGACTTCTTTTGTGTTACTACTTCTTTTACTTAAAAAAACCCCACAACCAGTTGCTACCCTCCCCCTAGTACTAGGCAGTTCTTCATAACACTCAGATACACATTCATACGCCACAGTCCTGAGTTCTGGGTGATCGTTACTCATTTGGATGATCAGGTAACGGATAGAGTTTTCTATCTGCTGGTGATCGTGTGCCCCCACACCATTATGCCTTCTTGTTGTTCTTTACCTAGACCAGCTGCAAGGGAAAGTGCTCCTTACCCTCGAGCCCAAACCATTTTTATTTAGAGTTAGCTTTGCAGTCGCAGCAGTGTATACAACCACGTGATAGACTATGCACCATTTTGCAGCAGCAATAGCTTTGCCATAGTTTTGCACCCACTGGCAAAGCCAGTGTTTGTTTTCAGTACCTCCAGAGCTGAGGAACTGGGACACGCGGGGGAACGCCGTCTGCAATGCAGGTGCTCCTGGTGGGCTGGGAGGGGAGGCAGGGACAACAGTGCTTCTGTTTGAAAAAACCAGAGAAAGTACCTCAAGCTAGACTTGGTCTTAGCTGATCTTTTGTGGCAGAGACCTAAGGAGGTATCAGTCACAAAGGATCCCAAAGGTAGATGGGACTTCTTAGTATCCCATCTTAGTATTCTTAGCAATGCGCAGCATACACACAGAGAAATCAACACTAACCTTCTCATAATTTCCTATGTTTTCACACTATTTTTTTCACGCCTGTTATTCTTATCCAATTTAGCCTGGGTTGTTTTCTTTCTTTTTATTTTTTGAGGGTTTGTTTGTTTCTCCCTGCTGTTCCTTGATGTCTCAAACACCGTATCTCTGCCAGGCTAGTGAAGCTGGTTTCTAAACAGAAATGTCAGAAATTCAGTATGTAAATTTTGCTATTGTTTCAGAGAAACTACTTTTATTTCATTTCAGCAGCCTTAGGGTCTTCAGTTGTGGGTTTTTTTAATAAGGTCAGTCTTCCTCATAAAAAGTAACAGTTAAAAGCAAGATACTGTATTTTACTGTAAAGTAAACCCACTTTACCTGTGAAGGGAATGAAACTGAGTAATGATATTAAGAACTGAAGAAAAATGCTGTTTAATAAGGAATGGACATTATGGGTAAATGCTGCTCTGTGCACCTGTATCATGGTCTTGGATCACACAAGTGGGACTGTGAGAAGCTGCCTGTAAACTGTGTGTTTTGATCAGTGTTTGAAGAACCTTTTCAGATGTGCACTGCAGGAGTGCTTCTATCACTGCATAGCTCCTGACAACTAATCTAGAGGGAAGAGAGTAATTGAATGCTAGCTTGGAGATACAGATCATCAGCTGATTTTTTCTCTGAGATTTAGATATGGATGACAGAACAGGAAAATAGAAAGGGAAGTTAGGGTATTTTGAATATATTGAAGTTTACTGCATCTTCGTAAAAGTAGGACGTGTATGAAAAGGAGGAAAAGTGCCTCACACTTGCATATTTGGATTTTACTAAGCAGCTACCCAACTCTGTGTCTTTGCTGCAATTTGAAGACTGATGTTTTAATAATCAGTGAATACTTATTAGTTAGTTATTAATTGATTAGTTAATGCTTTTTTCACTTTTGATTCAGCCTAAGTATATATCAAGATACTACAGTTGCACACAAATTCTCTTAATCATTAATAAAAGTTATGAAACCATGTTGATCAATAACAATGTTGAACTTTCAGAGAATATAGATTCATAGTAAATAATTAATAAACAAAATACAGACATGCATTCTAATAATTTTTTAGAGTAGTTAGGTTTTGGTACAGTAAATACTTAATTCTTTCAAAGATTAAAAGCAAACCTGGGAATCAGTAGTGCAGATATTGACCACAGTGTATTTTTACACATAGATATTTTTAAATTTATTTGTCTTTTTCTTTCTCTTAAATCAGAGGTTTTATACATTATGATTCAATGGTCGTTCACCTGAAAAAAGGCTGAAAAAGCTGTAATTTCAGAAATAGAAAAATAATTTATCTCATATTCCACAATTCAAACATGCATGTTAGAAAAATTCTCCAATGTAAAAAGTTGTTCTGTGAGAATGAGGTCTCTTGTACTTCTCAAGACACTTACCTTGAAGAGTAGTTTTCATTCGTGTTAGCATTGTGGGATATAGCAACTGCTGGTGTCTGTATAGTTCCTCAGTACTCACACATCTCCCATTACCATGGAGCTGAGTACCTTTCAAGCTTTAACGTCATAACATCACAAGGTTATAATGGTTCATAATTTCTTTCTTTGGGATTTCTTGAAAGTTGTCATTTTCAGATGAAGGAAAAACTGTTAATTTTGGAAATCAAAGCAAAAAAAAATCTTTTTCTACTAAATGCAACTTATATTCAGCTTGACATGAAACAATCAGTTTTAGTTTGCTGGGAAAAAAAATTAATTTGAACAATTTGCATATTGTTATTGAATACCTACAGACATAACTATGCATGATGAAAAGTCTAAGCATTTGATCCAAAAGATAAGAGAAAACTAATAATGTTGAAAAGGCCATTATTTAGATCAAGTTTGCTTCAGGAAAAGTTGTCCATCTATAAATGTCAACAATAATATATACAAAGCAATAGAGGAACTGCTGTGTGAATTGGCAAATAAGTTAAAAAGCACCATTAAATTAAACCAAAGATAAAAGTAGAACTTTAAATAATTATTAACTTGTTTGTAAATACTTTTAATATCTCTTTTCATGGCTCTGCTAAAGATATAGTTTACAAAGGAATGTCAGGATGCAAAAGTGTACATCTCAGGTGTAATATTTGCTTTGTACACTTTTGAAAAATATACAGACCATGTTTTGCTCACTTGCACAACTATAATTTGGCACCTAATAAAATTTTCATCCTTCAGTTAAATTCTGGAAATTCCCAGTCAGCAGCCAGCTCAGAGGTAGATGCTCTACAGAGAATTCTGGCCTATTCTGAAATTCCTGTCCTTAGTCATGACAGTCCAAATCGTAACCCCCCCCCCCCCTTTTTTTTTTCGCAATGATAAAACTGTCTGCATTTTCAAAATATGTGCACATTAAAGGTGAACCTATCAACTCCTGTAATTTTCACCAGGGATCTCACTGCTTTTTTTCCCAAGAATACTTGAAGACCAAACCTACTCGATGGTCATTTGGCTGACACCTAGAAAATGCTTCACAGGGGAAATTTTTGACCCTGGGATTAGTCATGTTAGGGCCTTTTGTGTAATCAGATGACTCCATTTCCATCATCAAAAAAAGAGATTTTTAACAATGATCCAATATTTATGCTGTCATGGGATGGGAAAAGCTATTGGTTGTTGAGCTGTAGAGAAGGAGCAGGCAGGAGTGATGTTGTAAGGAAGATATTGCACCTGCAAAGAGCAGAAGGAAGGTAAATCCAATTGCACTGTAGTGTAGCGTATCCCAACTCTGAGCTAATACGTCCAGACATCATCATCTTAGAGCATCAAAAACTAGGGGAAGAACACTAGCTTCTTCATGTGAGAAAAGAAAATGAAAGAAAAAAATTACTTATATGTGTGCTTAATAATTTTTCCTCTATTAGGAACAGTTAAAAAACCTGTCTCCTCCAGTTTGGTTTTTCATTTGTTATTCAGATTTTGCTCATTAATCTATTATGGTTAATCTAGTTTATGTACTATGATATATTTATTTAGTCATTTCTTATATTGAGAGGCTGAGTCCATCCTTTATGTTGTTTGCTGTTCTGCAAAATGCCAAAAATTCTAGCGGCAAATGGATTATCTCATTGTTATAGAGAAAATGCACAGTAATATAATGAAGATGAAATTTGGCATTCTTTGCTTTTACTAATCTGCAGTCTATCATTTCAGTGTATGAGAACAGACATTTCTTTCTTTACTATTTAATCAAGTATCTAAAGATATTAAACCCAGAATAAGTTAAGGGCTTTTAATATACTCTGAAAACGCAGCAATTTCAAGATGGTCCACATTAATTATTCTTTAATTAAATGCAGTATGTTAAGCCTAAAGAAGTGCAGAGATTTGGTTTGAAAAAAGGGGGTAGGGACCTATAGAAATAAAACCTATTAATAAAGCTTAACGTGTAATATGGAGAGGGGAAAGAAAGAATGACCAGATGTGGCATACTTGAAGTAGAGAAGAAAGAGAACTATGTGATTAAGAATAGGAACAGAAAACCAACAAATTTGTGACTTAAGAAAAGGCTACAGCGTGACTTGACTATGCCAGATTTAGATTTTCAGGCAAATATAAAGAATTAAAGGAAAAAAGCCAAATCAGTTTGTAAAGGCAGTCATGATCTTGTTTTTTAGATTTCTTTCAATATAAAAGGTTACGTTTCATAAAACCTTTAAAAGTGTAAAACAATGTGTATGAAGACTTACCTTGTGGAGACTAAATCCTTTTGCATTACAAGGTTTATACAGTGGTGTCACAACCTTGCTCTGAACATCTGAATATTGCATTATAATGTAGAGCATCCGATCATACAGGTGAATATGAGTAATAAAACCTAGGGCTCATAAACTCTCTCAGACTATGTACCTGTACTGCATTTTAATACCATCTCTCTACTTTCTGTATCATTAAATCTGACACACCAAATTTTATTCCCTTTAGTAGTGTTGTTAGGTTGACTGCCTACTAAGTATGAACCCTAAGTGAAGATGACTTCACCTTGGTACTGAGCTTTCTCTGCTTCAATTAACTTTTGTACTTACCTTGCTTCAATTAACTTTGCAGGGTCTGTGAAAAGGTCTCCTTATTATTCTGAGATATTTTTCTAAGGAAGGAAAAATATATTTGGGAGTACACAGTGATACAGAAATGAATTAAAAGAAATGGCATCTTTTGGCATGTAGAAGCAGTTAAAGGCCATATTTAAATAATAATAACTGTTATAATCTATTTTTAGTCCCTCTTTAAAACCTGATTCTCTCGCTTAACTATCTACAGACTGTCTCAGTACAGAAGTATCTTTGCCTGTCTTGCTCCTATGCTGCTTGTTTATTTGCATTTTACTTCAAACGTCTCAGGGCAGTAATTCAGTCTGTTATGTATTTCAACAGTAAAAATACTGTGTGATTTCTACTCCAGACATCTTATATATGGCAGTGGATAGGTATTTGAATGTTGCCTTCCAGCAACTCTTACATCAGACAGAAGTAAGGAATTAGGCTTGGAATAGGGATAGTACAGTTTTCAAATACTAATATAGGTGAACCTGCAAGTGAACCAAGCAAAAGAAGACTGAAGGAAATTAACAGTTAACTTGTTTGTTTACTGTTGAGGTACATAGTACACGGCACAGCATGATTTGTGACTCTTTAAAAAAAATGGGTTCTGCCATTTTTTATTTATTTTAAACCTCAGTGGTGAAGTGATTTTAAACTTTTTGGTCTCCAGACTTGGTTAACTTGCTGCTGTAAGTCTGAGCAGGAATTTTGATCACAAATGCTGATTACTCAATGTGAAAGCCGGTAAGGGGGGAATTTGGAAGTGCAATTAAGAAGCCAAAATTATTTTTAAGCAAACACCCAAAAGCTGATTTAGAAGGCATACACTCCTTGAGATCTGGACATTTGTTTTCCTACGGGAAAATACAAGATTTTCTTACACAGAATGTGAATGAGTTAGAATGAGCTAACAAGTGGAAACACCAAATACCCATGATCTAACTTCAGCCCTTGATTCTTACCCTAAACAAATATTCAGTGGAACTGGCACATCTCAGAGGAGAGTTTGTTAGAAACAGTGACAAAGACTAGGACAGATCTTTGAAATACCTAATAAAAGTGTTGATTTACAGTTTAAAGGAAAAGCTGCATCATTTTAACAAATTTCTCATCCTTGCAAAGCTTTAAAGTTTAACAGCCTCTGTCAATTTATCTCTTTAGCTGTGTCTTTTTAATTAATGGATTATTTAAATAAAGATGTTTCTTGTTTTCTAATATGAATAATTTCTATATATCTTATTAATTAACAAGCCCCTTGCTAATAATCAAACCATAAGTCACATTAGTAATTTCTTTCTTCAGTAACCCTTGTGTTTTCCTGAAATTCTGTATGGGACTAAAAGGCTTAAATTAACCTGAATGTAGCTATTCCTCAGGTAAGATTTTTAGGTAATTGATATTTTTTGTATTAAATGTACTGTACAGTATCAGAACAATGCTATGTCTGCTTAGTTTTCAGTGTGCATTTCTGTCATTTTTCCTTGTTTTCAAGTGGTCATTAAGAGTACCTTGCAAAATACCAATACACCTTGCCTTATTCTTGCCCTTTTTTAATTGGTATTTTTTTGTAAATAATCTTACAACTCTGCCTTTTCAGATGTTCTTGCTAATAAACCTTATCCCATATCATTAAGAGTCCCCAGTTGAGACCACTTTTCACACTCAGGAGTGCTGGGTACTTCTTTTTTTTTTTTTTTTTTTTTTTTTTTTTAAGGGCTTCTACAAAGATTTTTCATGTTTGTATTATTTTATGGACTTTGGATATCGAGCTGTGAATATCTAACTTTCAGAGCTTCCTGTTTTCTTGTAACAGTTTTTGCTTTTATCTTTTTTGCCCAGCTCATTGCTGCCTAAGTTATTTGCATGTTCAGTGTTCAGCTTTGTTCAGCGTTCAGCTTTGTTCAGCAGGGAATTCCTCTAACAAATACCTGGGCATTTTCCATGAGCTGGTATTGCATTTGATTTCACTATATTTTGCACTCCCTATTTCAAGAAAGTAACAGTGGCGTATTCTAAATTGAGAAGTATCTATTTGTTCCTTACATATTCAGTTCATTTTCCTTGTGTTCACCTGTATGTATAGCCATCATGGTAGAACTTCAAAAATAAGCCAGTTACAATGAAGGCACATAGGTGCTTTCAAATTAGTTGCTAATATGTTATTTATGCTTTTTTTTTTTTTTTTTTTTTTCTCAGGTTAGTCTGCACACAAAAGATATCAAGCAAAAATACATTAGTCATTTTCCTTTTTCATTTTTAGGTCTGCAGAATTTTGGTAATCATCCAGTTGCTGAGTAGGCTCTTGTCCCGTCCATATTCTGAGTTTTAACAATTTGTTTAACAGCTTCAGTTAATCAGGAAGGAATTTGAAAAGAATTTTCTCCTCACTCTTATAGCTCTGTGTTTCTGTTCAGTAATTCTGATCAAATACTCCCTTTATACAGTAGAAAGCCACTGCTTTTACCACTGAATGCTGTGCATTTGTTCTCTGTGGTAAATAATCAGTTGGCCTGTGTGCTTTGGAGGTTTGCTACATTTCTCTTGTTACAGCATATAAAACTTATGAAAAGAAAGTTGATGAATGGATCTGAATATATGGCCCAGATTTCTCTCCTGCAATAGCATACACAAAAAAAGGGTTTACTCTGCTGGAAATCAAAGGGAGGCAAGAAGTTATTCTTTGGTGGCATGACAGGCTTCATTCAGTGGTTGATATATATTAACTTGGTTTTGAACCTAGTTGAAAATCAACTGTTCATCTTTAGTTTGTTAGATTTTCATGTAATTTAGCCAAAAACTGCTTTGAGGGTAGATATTTCTTTAGCAAGACAATAACCAAATACACGATAGATGTTTGCTACCATCACTGGGATATTTAGGTTCACGAGTAGCCTGTAGGAAGCTATGTGAGCATAATGCCACACCATTGATGGCCCTGGTGGTACCAGGTCACTTGCTGCTGAACAGAGTCTTTAATTAAGCAATTCTGTCACCTATGTAAGGAATTGCTGGAAACATCATATTTGAAAGAGAAATTCATTGTATGCTCCTTCAGATGAAAAAGTAGGGTTTAGGATTAAACCCGACATATTCAGCTGTATAAACTATTTCTACTACTAAGTTTAGACTCATGTAAACCTCTTCCAGCCAATCTACCCTATACCTTANTGTTGTTGTGTTAGGTTCTTTCCTTGCATCTAGGTTCCTACCTATCTGGAATTCTAATATAAATAAAAGAAAAGGAAATATCAGTAAAAATGATCATTCATAATAATTTTACAGAATAGGAAGGTTATAACCAAGGTATAACAAAGATAAAGATAAGGAAGGTAATCTCTTAAACTGTGCAGTATAACTTAAATATGTCTGTATATACATACATGTAATATGTATGTATATACATATAATATATATAACTTACACATTTTGGCCTATGGGGGACAAAATCATGAACTGAAAAAACTATATTTATTTTATTCCTCTGCTGTCTGTGATACTGTTTATGGAATGTTTGAATCAAAGTATTGATTATAGTGATTTTTGTGATTTTGGTGAGAGAGGTAGCTCTAGATGTATGACAGAAATGTGTCTACAGCAGAAGCTTGTAAACATATTTTGGGGCAACAAGGGAGAAATATGAGACATATAATTTTGAAACTATAACAGTGAATTCAAGAAGATTGACTATTACTACCTTTTCAAACAAAAGTAATCAAGTAGCAGAGTAGTTAATGATATCCTAGTTTAAAAAAGACAAATTTTTATGTCATATTTTCATACTTTATCCTTTTATCAGCATTATACTATTATTCTACTTCTGTACTGATATTCTGTACTGTTATCTTGTTTTACAAGACCTGTGGTTTGGGTTTTTTTCCTCAAGGTGAGCTTTATGCTTTTATATAGTTCTAATATATAGCCATGAAACAATGTTCAGGTTAGTTGGTCGCATATAAACAACTGGTATGCAAAGGGCTGACACCTGCTATAAGTCCTAAGATTTGCAGGGTTTTTTTTCAAAATCAGTGTTCCCAAACTCTCCCAAGAACAATGTTTGGGAATTTGCTTTGTAGGTTGTTTTGCACATTGCTTGCTTTTTCTTATTGAAATGCAGTTTTCCTCATAAATCTAAATAGTGCACTAATGATTTTTGTGTCTTGTAATTGGTTCTATATTTTATAGAAGGATTTATTGTTGTTACAGTGTAATGCAATTAATTCTTATGTTTGCTAATCTTTGTCAGTCTTTGCATTTGGTTGCCTTCATATTTCTGAAATCATTTCTTTTGCTTGACTAAAGCAGAACATGTACTGTATTTGAAAATATGACCTCTCTTGAGCAGAGTTGGCTTTGCCTTTCATGATAATTAACATTCAGTGATACGTTCCTGCATGGACAGTGTACAAGGTATATAGTATTGAATGAACACCACTGTTTTCCCTCCTGTACTCAGAAAGATCAACTATGTAATTAATGTGCTCAAGTAGCAGTGGTCTAAGATAAGAAAAGTCAATCCAAATGTGTGTTAATAGCTTCAACTTCAATTAATTTTCATCAGAACTGTCATATACCCCCCAGTGGCCCAAATACTGGTGTCTGTGTATTTTTTTAATGAATTGACCAGACTGAGAAACAAATGGGGAGAGTAACATGCAGAAATCTTTATAAAAATATAATCAGACTGTTTTCCCCATGCTATATCTGATCATTTTGTATTTAGTATAGATGTCAGCCACTGCTCAAAATGAGGACTAAAAAGTGTGAAGGTGATAATATTCAGTTTTGTTTGTACTATCGATTTTTTGGCAAATTATTTTCCTGGCAGTCTGTTAGCAGGCAGTGTATCAGATTTGTTGGGTACTTTTGCTCAGAAACTGTAGACTGTGTTGGCACTTGACATACTATGTACCATCAAGAAACAAGTGACTTGCTTATAATGGAAAGAAATATTATAAGACGAGCAAAGTCAAATTTTGTCTTACTTTCTACTTAACTCCCTCAGAAAGCCAGGTGCTTTTTTTTGGAGAAAAGAGTTTTCTGTCTTTATCTGTCCAGGTTCATCATGGTCTTTGGACTTCTTCACTGTTGAACTGCAACTAATTCTGCATAGTATAGGGGACTCCTACTTAGCAAATATAAAACCAAATGTATGATGTTTACTGACTTCTCTTTCCTGGCAGTAATTAGCCATATGTTTGAACCTGATCTTCCCCATTCTCTGAACATGTCTCTCCTTAATTTTACTGCTTACCAGCTGGGAGGCATGTGAGATACCTTGCCATCCCACTGATATGCCTCTCTGACTTCAGAGAGAGGTCTGAGACATGAGAATGTAAAACTATACCTATTGTAGCCCATACAACTCAAAACAGAATAAATTAGTTTTGGTATGAGTATTTCATGACGGTCTAATCAAAAGTAAAACAGAAATGTTGCCGAGGGAAATAGTGTACCATCAAAACCATGGCATACATAGTCTTACTTTGTGTTCCTTATTTTTATTCATATTGAACACTGCTGATTCCAGACAAAATCTGGGATCCAGTAAGTATATTGTTCTGCAACTTCATATGCAGACAATCCTATTAAATGAAGTATGTTTATTGATTTATGCTGTTCTAAGCATAAATGTTGTCTCATGGATTGGAATGTCTTCAAAAATTTGGCTGCAACTGCATGGGCATTTTCATTCACACAGCAGTGTGTTTTGAAGCAAATCTCCCAGTTGCTTGGTTTACTGCACATTGTTTTCACTCATAACAATGAAGATTCAGAGAGTGATGAAGTTCAAAGCCAGCACCAGTGTTGAGAAGCTTGTTGAAACAACTTAATTGAAAAAAGACCTAATTGCAGTGTACCACAACATTATATTCACTCTTAAAATATACATATATACTTAAAACACAGAGATTTTAGGTCTGTCGTATTAAAGTACTGCTTCTCACTCTTCCAACACAAAGGCTTGAGTGTGAGCTTCCCCAAGAGCTCTTTGAATGGAAGGGGGTTGGTGGAAGGAGAAAAGTTGAAGCAATTTTTAAGGGACGGGTCTAAATTAGAAAGAAGCATTTCATTGTTCTACATGAAATCAGTATTCTTATAATTGAGACTAATATAAAGGTACTCTGCAATATGCAGGCTTCTGTAGTAAATTATCAGATCCAGAATGTACTTTCAGCACAAAAGAAAAGCCTCTCAAAAAACATTAAGCTGCAGCTAAGATGAAGCACAAGAGCAAAGATGAGATATTTATGTGAAAGGCCGGCACACATTCACTGATACTTATCCCTGTGTATTTGCAGCTGCCAAAATACTTATGAAGAATAATAAATAGTGGGTATCATTTCAGTCTTTTTTCTTCTTGCAGCTGGTGCATGTCAGAGATACAGACTTCCAGTACAAAAGGTGTTGTTTTGTGTTGAGGCAATTGTGTAAGTCCCCTTTGCTTCCCAGCCCTGAACTGGTCACCATTGCTCCAATTCAGACCTGGCTGGGAGGACTGGGGAGTGTGGTGAGCACTGTTCACTCTGGAGTCGGGCATCCGCAGAGCACAGCTCTCTGCTGTAACACAGACTGGAAACTTTTTTCTTCTTCTTCTGCCGGAGCAGTTAGTCAAGGTTACTGTGTTTAAAAGCAGGTTATAGATGATGTGCAATAGTCTTTCCATTTCAGAGCTATCAGCCAGGGAGATGTGCTTCATTAGTCTCAATAATTATCAGAAATAATGATGAAAAATAATAAGGAAGGCAAGGGGAAAGGGACCCATCATGCCTCCAACCTTGCTGTCAGTGGTCATTAGAGGGTCGTCCCACAAAGAAAAGCGTAATTCTCGGTTTATATCTCTTAGCTTAATTCTCTGTAGTCTCAGAATATCCAAATGCTTAGAAGAAAGAAAATAAGCAAGAGTAAGAGAAAGCTTATTTATGTATAAGCATGATTTTTCTTCACTTCACTAATGCCAGATGGAGTATCTTAATAATATGATAAACTAATAGAGCTGAATTACTGCACTGGATTTTCATGACACAAAGCCAAACTATGTTAAATCATATGTGGGCCCAAACACAGGGAGCTTTAAGCTCAATGAATGAATCCTTTTGCTGCAACAAGTGAAAGCAAAATGTTCTAGCTTGCTAATTAAGATATATTATACCAACTTTTGACATTTAAAAAATATAACATAATAAAATAACAATAAAACCTACAAGGGATATGTATGCTTTTCACTTGTACATTAATTGTATTTCTGTCAATCTCTGTCAATCTTTCTATTGATATAAGTACATAGGTGATGTACTCACATAACAGATCTCATCCAGTCTGTGGGATGGGAGAAAGACTTTTGTTTTATCCTAAATGTAAATTTGAGATGTTTTAGATGTCTTCAGTCTGTGCTCTATGGATGTCAACATACTCAATACGTGGAGGCAACTTGATGTAATGTCATAGAATGCAGGATTATTTCACTTTTTTTCTTGCCTCTTTTTTGTGTGTGTGTGTGTGTGTGTGCCGTTCCATATTACAAATTGCTACATTCAGCCAGGGCATCATTCAGAAGTCCTGTTATGGAAGAAATAGGTTATTTGCCTCATAACCTTTCTGTTTTTCCAGTGGTTCTAAATTAGGTCCCTTGGATCACTCTTCAAGGTCAGTGGCTTTTTCATTAAGTGCAGAGAGCCTTAGCTTCTTCTGAGTTACTTAAATTCCCTCTGCTCTGGGCCACTGGTTTTAGTCCTAGTTCGCTTTCATTTTTGGATTTGGCCAAAGTTAATATAACAAGCTGTATGTGTTATCAGCTTTTTCATTTCCCTCCCCCCTTTCTTTTTTAATATGAGAGCTCATCCTTTCAGTCTGACAGATCACCTGCATGATTGCTGGAGTATTAAGTCCTAACTCTGTCATTAGCTTTCAGTAGGTCAAGAACATGGGTTGCACGGCAGGCAGAGTGCAAAGACTGCAAAATGTGATTTTTCTGACATTCTTTTTGATATTGCCATTTATATCTGTTAATACAAAAGGAACAGGCCTCTAACGTTACTCTTCAGAATACAGCTGACACCATTAAAAATCTCTAAGCTCTAACTATTAAGTTGGTAACTTGATAAGAAAAGCATATCAACAAAAGAATATGGATAAAGTGTTGTGTGTATATAAACTAAATTTATAGGAAACATAATTTCTAGCTTTCTGCCAACCATATGCCAAGTAAGGACCTTCTGTAATTGTGAAAAATGGTATTTGCTGCAAATTCTTATAATAAATACTTGAGCTTCTTTAGCATCTCTTATCTCAGCACTTTTTTTTAAGTTTGAATGTGTCCTTCAGTTCCCCTGCATGGTAGGTTACAGTTATTATTTCCTTTAAAACAAGTGAAGCAGCTTAGGAAAACACACATTATTTTCCTCAATAATATGTGGTGAGTAAATGACAGAAGCAGAAATAATATCCTGCTGTTCTAACTGTTATACCGTTGTATTTCATGGCTTGTAATGCCATGGGATGGAAGATCAACACTTTGTCAGAGTGACTAAGCAGTTGGAGGTGCTGTGTTAATGTTGAAATCTCTCATAGGACTTGGTTTCACTTGACAATTACATTCAATTAGAAAACACCCCTAAGTGACTTCTCAAGGTTGTGGTTTAACTTGGTGTGATTTCCAAGTGAAGAAAATCCCTGGAGGAGATATTATTAATTGTACTCTTTACAGCATTTCCTAAGGAGCAGACAAGGTCAGTGCCAATTTCCCAGGCACTCTGCAGATGAGTGACCAGGAACTCCTTCAGTTTAAATGGTTTAGGATCTAAATGGGCAAGTGAAACAAATCACTGTGGCAAATGTCATTTTATTGAGGGAAGGACAGAGTGAGAGAGGAGGTTGTCTCCAGAGAGCTATAGGGTGATGCCAAGAACAAAGTTTTTGGGTGAAGCACCTGGGTGAAGCTCTGACTGTTCTTCCTTTGTCATGTTACAATACTTGTCTTGATGGAAGTGTAGATACCATGTGCAGTGGTCCCTCATACTCTTCTTGCTCTGTCTGGTCTTTTCACTTTGGACTCCTTGCACTTTTTTTTTCAAAACTACAGGCCTTGCTCATAATGTGATGGAAAGCGTTTCAAGGCACCAGATGTTCAGAGAAAGACCTACTGGCAAGTTCTAGCATGGGTCCATGTTGCTTAGCCTTTTTTTTTTTTTTTTTAAAAAAAAAAAGACCAGATTGCAGAAAGATAAGCTCAAATGAGAATGATAAAGAACAAAATACAATTTTGAGAGAGACATCATCTTGAGATAGTGTACCTCTACCTTGTTGCTTGCCAGTATTCTGTAGCATCTTAAATCTAATTTTCAAAGCCTCTTACTCTAACAGGAAAGAAAGAAGACACTACTTAGTTCTGTAAGTCATCTTCATTGTCATTTTATTTTTTTTCCAATACTGAACAACTTTCCAAGCAGCTGAGCCAAGAGAACAAGTGAGTCAAGTGTTCAGATTAGCCTGTAAACTGCAGGCTGCAGGGAGCCATGGAAAGAACCAGACTATATTTGCTTTGTTCTTACGCTTCCTTCCCTAAGTGCCCACTTCCCGCTCTCTGAGGCAAGAGTCTCTTAAACAGATCTTCCCTCCGATCTGGTTTTACATTGAACTTTACTGATGGTCACTCGCCATCAACAATATCAGACAGTTAATGTGAATACTTAGTTTATTTGGACTGTAGTGGCTGAGGTTGAAATTAAAGACAGTGCTTTAGTTCAGCAAGAAAATTGAAAATATGTTTCAAGTGCTTGGTTAGAAGAAAAAACTATAAATATCCATCCTACAGTACTTCAACAAGTTTCCCCTTTCTTTATTGAAATCTGCTATGAAAAATAGTGATCCTTAAATGTCAGTCAAATAAAAAAGGAAAAATGGCTGGAGATCGAATTATGCATTTTTCATAAGTATTCATACAGATTAAAATATCAGATGAGAATAGCTGGAGATACAGTAAGAGTATATTTTCAATGTAAGAGAGCCAAATGTAAATTTCTTACATGAGAACAATTTTTAATGTTCAGAGTTACGTGGTAATGGAAATTTTCCCTAGTTGTTTTCCCCCAGTATGCCCTCTACAGTGCTTAGCTCTTTGCATGTTTAATGTAACTCTATGACCTTGGCCTTGCAGTCCATGCATTCAGTTCACTGCTAATATGCAATTATTACTAGGCATAACTATAATATATCCAATAATCGGAAAAAAATTGTAATGTATGGAGTTATGCATGAATTGTAATGTATGAGATATGAAATTATCCTGGGTTTAGGTAGAATACTTCTGCACCCGACAGTTTTATTTAATTTGTCAGAAACAAAACTCAGTTCCATGTTATTGAGACTAGATTTCAGAAAGTGTTTCAGTACACACTTAGCTGTAGTTCAAGGTCAAAGCTCTGCCTTAACAGAATGCAAAATAATTTATTTATTAAAAATTATCATATTTTAAGCCAATCAACAATTTGGGGTTTCCACACAGAGTAAACATTTTTGTAATTAAAAGTAATTTTCTTAGATAAAAATGGCCTAACAGCACCATCTTCTGACAAGCTGTAATTTCTGCAGTAACCTTGAAAAGCACTTTTAATCC
>WAAD01036968.1:48352-59271 GCA_013389945.1 Fregata magnificens | reverse complement strand
AAAGGGAGCCTGAGGGATTATCTAGCCAGTTCTGTTGCCCAAAGATGAGTTAAACCTATGTTTTCTGTGTCTAAACCAATTCCCAAAGCCTCCCCATCATGAAAATGCCATCATGTTTGTAGGTAATCTATTCTAATATTTCACTATCTTTAATGTTAGAAAGTGCTCCTAATATCTGACCAGAAACTTTGTTGCTGCAATTTAAGCTCATCACTTCCTGTCCATTATTACTACATGGACAGAGAGAATGTGTTATCTCCTTTTTGTCTGTGAAAGCCTTTTACATAACTAAGAATGTTATCATGCCTATTTGTCCTGATATTACCTCTCTGTAAACGCAGTCATACAGCCAGGAAATCAGGAAACTGAAAATTAACCTTTTTTGTTATATTTGTTCTTAGTTGACCCATTCAGCTACATGTGTGGCCACACATGGCAGTGCTGCTGCAAGAACAGCAGCCGTCTTTCATCACCGTCAGATTTACGTTGATTTATGTAGATTATGAAACTATATACAAACAGTTTCCTGCTACGGTTACTCTCCAAAGGCAAAAAAAGACCACTTCCTCTGCGCCCCTGCACTCCGACTGCCTGTGCCAGATCTAAAACTCACACAGCAAGATGGATTGGCTCAGTGCTCTAATGGAAAACTAATCATTCTCTATGGGAGATTAGATTTCCGTTCGATCAGCTTTTGGAAACAACCCACTTCTAGATTGGTTTAAACATAGTGTGAAGCCACATGTCGTGTGGCAAATTTCAGCGGCCCAAGAGAGGAAAACAAACCACATAGAAACTGATGGGTGCGAAACATTTTCAGGCATTTTAATCCAAATTCCTTGTTAGCTAGCAGGAATCTTATGAGAGCTGGTCAATTATCTTGACATACACACAAACACATCACAAAACAATTACTACTAAAACCCTTAACAGCAGGTTTTAGTAAAAAAAAAAAAAGAAGTCTGATTTTCAAACAAAAATGCCCTTCATTCTGACAATGGAATCAACCCCCTGTGTGAGACAGAACTCAGTATTATGGATCCAGTTTTAAAGAAAGGTACTGACTTTGGAAATCGGGCAAGACAGGAGAAAAACCTCACTGCTAAATGTTAGGCATATGGAGACTTCTCATCTCTATCTGGTCACTAGTGAGTATTCTGTGCATCCAAATAAATCAGGAATTAACTGTGTGACACTGTGCGTAGACACTGTGACTACACTAAAGCAATGAGGAGCTGCTGCTAGAAAAGGGCTATCCTGCCTCTGACTTACACACTTCTGCTGCTTCCCTTGCATTGAATTTGTAGATCACACAAATGAGCTGGTATTTTCTATGGAATGAGTCAACTGAACAAATACTCTGCAGCTCCAAGATTACTGGTTCTGATGTAAAAGGAGAAGATGAGGGAAACTACAGCAGGGGCAGGAAGACAACCTACCCTGTAACAGCTAGCTGTTTGAGTTAGAAGGGCAGGAGAGGTAGAGTGACAGTTCTCTGTTGATTTAGCATATTGAATAGGTCAGGGGACCAAGCACAAAAATCAGATCAAAGGAGGGAGGAAAACCATGTGGACAATTATGACAACTAATATATATGTTGACTTGAGCTGCTGCAGCACCATAGCTGTAGAGGTAACTGACGTAAGGCAGCCACTTGGTTTTCCTGCTAGGTTCCAAAACAGGTCCAACACACGTCCCAAGGAAAGAAAAAAAGAGTTCCATGAGGCTGACTTCACTGACTTCATAAACTCTGAGACTTTATGAAGAAGCTGACATGCTTGGCTCACATGCTTGCAGAAGCAATCGGCATTTCTTATTTTCTAGAATGCCCTTTCCCAGATTCTTCCCTGTGCTACTCCAGCCCCTGATCCTAACCATCTTCCCTTGCACACCCCCACATGTTTTCATGTCTTGAATAAGAAAAGCAGGTACCAACTGGTCACTGTCTAGAAGATACAAGAAACTCTATCAGTTAAAGTCACCTTTCTTGTTTTGCATTCCCTACAGTAATTTTCCAACTGACCATTCACACAGAAACAAAATACTTAATTCCTTAAGAACTGCAGAAAGGATTATGACTAAATAGTGGTGCCTAAACACAGCAGCCACCCACAGTGTCTATCTACATGTGTAAACATTATGAAATTTTTCCTATATTATTCCATGTATAAAAAGCCCTACTATCCATATAAGTCTATACTGCAGTTTTGCTGTACTAAATTTGTTATTTTAAAATATATAATTATTTTTCAATATTACAATAGCTGTGTAGTAAAGATGCTGAAATTAATACCTAAGAACTGCTTCCTTCATGACTTTAAACTACACACCTAACAGATTATCCTGAATTCTGAGCAGATCAAAGCCAAATAAAATCATTGCTTGGTATTAGCTACCACTTCAAAAGCAAATTTCAACTTTAGACATTCCAGTATAATGTTTATACAAATTTTACTTACCACGATACGAAACAAGTTCTTTGTTTTGGTTACACAATACGAACATGTCATCTTCTAAAGTAATAAAATTAAGATATTGATCAAACACCTAGAAATCAAGGAATGATGATCAGAACAGTCCAGAGTGAGGCATAAAAAAACCCTATCTGTGATTTATTGCTACTTCTTTTTGAATCTTTTACAGAACTACCTATTAAAAGAAAGAAATGCAAGATATAATATATGAATTTAAAAGCCTGTGCAAGGATTGAGCGATAACACAGAACATTAGAGCACCTGAAAAGTGCTAAAAGAAAACAGTTCAACTTCCAAGTATTTCTGCAGACAAATTTTTAGTAGCCAGTCATCACTGAAAAAACACATATGGAGGACACTATAATATTATACATTTATTTTTCATTAATATGAAGGACTACAACATAAACAGTGCTGAGCTCTCAGGCAGGAGAGAGGAAAGAGGGCAATATCTACACAATGAGAGATTATAGCTCACGAATTCTAATTGTTCTGTAACATACCTTACATTAAGGAAAAAAATTAAACCTCTCTATAGCACAAACTGTTAATGGGACATCACAACAGAAAAATCGATTTAAGAAAGTTAGTTCACAGCACTATGCGAATTTACTCCTGCTGAAGACCTAAGGCTTAAACAATACTAGTAGTTTTCATTTCATTCCACAACAGTTTCTTTCATGCCAGTAGTAGTCCCTAACAGGAGTGAGAAAAAGTGAATGTATTTAAGTATATATGAAAATAATTAGTGAATAATTTGCAGGTTTTGGTACAGGCATTCAATAAAAATAAGAGGGTACATACCTGACACCTGCCCTTAAATCATAAAGGTATAGGAGTGTACTGAATAACAGCGTGTATGTATGAAACATCCACCTCTACAGTACACTGCCTATTAAAAATGACAACTGCGCTCATACTGCACTTTTTGTGTATTTAGGAACCAAAACCCCCACCCCATTATATATGCACTGGATACACTCATTGAGCTGATGAGATCGGGAATACTCTGAAACCACTACATTTCCCCTCTTATCATTTAGCACAAAGGTCTTGCAGCACTTAGACTTGACTAAGCTGAAGTATAGTACTAAGCTGCATTACTGAGATGACCGTAGATTCCCTTTTTCCCCCCCTAGTAAATCTATGCCTGACATTGAATCTAGCTAAACATTTATTTTGTTCATTATTCAGTCAGCAAAGCTGCGTACGGCACCAAAGTGGCCACGTAAGAATGCAATAACACCTGTAACGGGTAGTATCTTTAACATTAGAGACTGGGGGATTTTCTTACCTTAGCCACTTGAGTTACTGCATTAGCACCTATGGCAGCATTTGCAATATCTTCCAGTTTACTTCTCGAAATGGCAGAAATAAAGTTTAAATAATAAGATTCATAAAGCTGGTTTCGAAGATCCTAAAAGGAAGGAAAACCACAACCTTTTTCCTGAATAAGTACTAATATATTTCTAATCAAAAAACATTCTTATTTTTACTATGTGATGTTCCAATTATCCACAGTCAAACTAAATTTTTGGAAGTGCTTAAGTGTCTGTTCATACAGCCCTGTACGCAGTGTTTTGACTACATAACTAGATATAACTAAACTAACACAGAACTGCAAAAAACAGGAAATTAAATTTAAGCTACCAGATAGCAACTACTACTCCACACCTTACCACTGACCAAAAGTACCCTTTGCTCTTCTTCCTTCCTTTGGTGAAGATGTCCACCTTCCATCAATTCCTCCCAGACAATGTGAAAAACTGAGGTTAGCCTAGTCCTATCCCCCCGCTCAAAGCAGAGTCAAATAGAGCAGGTGGCTCAGGATTGTGTCCAGCCCAGTTTTGAACATCTCCAAGGATGGAGCCTCCACAAACTCTCCAGGCAATCTGTTCCAGCATTTGGCCACCCTCATTAAAATAGCTGTTTCTTATGTTTAAATGGAATTGCCTATATTTCAATTTGTGCCCGCTGCCTTTTGTCTTTTCACCCCCAATACTCTCTCTCCGAAACACAGAAGACATATTTACCCTTCTACTTTCTGGGAAATTGAAGTTTTGCATGTAAAAATTTTGGGTAATATTTTTATGACAAATGTATGCTAATATATAAAAAATGCAAGCAAAGGTGTTCAGACACGCACAAGAACTAGATATAGAACAGTCACACTCTGGTGAGTGCAGGAGTACTTCACACGCTCTACCTCTGTTGCACTCACTCATTTGAAACATTAAGCATGCAAGTTACCTGGCACATTCGGTCAATATTTTCTTCTGTTGGCATTACGAAGTAAACAGCTGGAACATCTGGAATAGCATCCCGATCTGAATGCAAAAGCCTGAAAGGAAGAAAAAATACATCTCTAATGTGTTCCTCCTCTGATCTGTGTAAAATTATAAAAGTTAAGGAAATAATTTATTTATACAGACACATTTAATTTCATACAATTTCTCCCTAAATTTAGCTAGATTTTAGCAAGAACAACACATGAAAAAACAGCAAAATCATATTTGTATCATTTTTGGCTGAATATATTAATAGAGGTCTCCAAAGTTTATTCAAAGCTTGAGAAAAGGCTTTGCAAATCTTCAATAATAGATTAATCCATTCAGAGGAAGGTAAAATACTGCATCCACAAACTTCATATACCAATTATTAATTGTTGACATGACAACAAAAAACCCACATATCTCATACTATTAAACTTGCCTTTCCTGCTCATTAAAACAAAGACAGGCAAGGTGCTTACACATTTCTCTCACATTTCTGCTGATATGTCAACATGCTAAACTGTGTTTCCATTTCTAGCCTTCACTTAGTAAAAGTTAATAAACTTTTGAATAAAATAAATGTATCTTCAAAGATCCTCCATGACTAATACCACAGCTAAGGAATGACAAAGAACTAAATAAACATAATCTGGAGAAAAAAAAATGGGAAATCTCTTAAAATAATACTTAAAAATTCCATATCTTTGACAAAAGACAATTAAAATCTACATGCAAAAAGACAAGCAGAGAATATGCACAGTCCCATGAAACAGTTTGTGTCAACATAATTTTAAGATACATGAATACAGAGGGAATTGTACAGACAGGTTCCCAAAACACCTATTGGGTAATTCTTATTTTTAAGCAGGGGCCTCCTCTACTTAGTAAGAAATCCTACTGCACAGTGTTTGGAATTATGTTTCCACTCCCCGATTCTGAATAATACCACCTGATTTTAGAAACAAGTCAGGGTATAATCTTTATTTTACTAGTTATTCATCAAATATTTTTCAATGTTTTGTTTGTGATTTTGGGGGAATATTAAATAAAGGGGTTTTTGGCAAAAAAAAAAAATCCTGATTTTTTTACTTACAGATGCAAAGTGATCCCCATATCTCTCAGCTCCTTCACTGACAGCAAAGGTGAGATTATATCTTGGCCAAATCTGTCATAAATGAGAACCTGA
The DNA here is from genome assembly GCA_013389945.1 of Fregata magnificens. Classification (NCBI taxonomy): domain Eukaryota; kingdom Metazoa; phylum Chordata; class Aves; order Suliformes; family Fregatidae; genus Fregata; species Fregata magnificens. The sequence continues at coordinate 53,338 of WAAD01036968.1, read as the reverse complement.
AATAGACACACATCTTTTTACAAAGTTGTGTAAAAAGTGGATACAGTAGAATACAGAATACAATGGATACAGGAATTCAGGTTTAAGGAACTACTGTCCTAACCTGAAAAGTGCTAAACATTTACCAATTTATAATACATCATTAATTTCTCATGGACTTCCATTTGCACGTACTAATAAAAAAAAAAAAAGAATGTAAGGAAACTCAATGATAAAGAGAAATAAATTCATCACTTCCATCTCCTGAAAAGTGTCAGTCAAACAGGAATCTGCTGTCATAAATTTGTTATTGTAAGTGCAGAATTTCCCTGACTGCATTTGGGAGGAAACAAAAGGAGAAGCAGAGAAGGAAAAAAAGGAACCAGCAAAAAAAAAGACAACAGACTGGATGAAGAGACAGAATATATGCTTTGTAGTAGCAAAAACTTCCCACAAGTTACTTACTTTTTAAAGCTAATAAAGGTTGCTTGAGCTCAGTTGTCCTAAATTTAAAGCTATCAATAGTTCTTCCCTTTCTATGGGCTTCTTTCTGACTCTGTGAGTTCACCTGTAAGGTATCAGGTAAGTTTCTGCCAACGGGTATCAACGAGACCTAAGTATATTCCAAAAATGTCCTCCTCAGGTGCTGATTAAAATATTCCCTAAAGAATCAGTCATTGGGCCTTCAAGCAGCCAATATCTCAAATATGATTTTTCTCAGTAATTCTGATATTCAATTCTGTGTATTCATAACACACAGGAAAAATTATTTTGTACAAGTTACGAACATAGAAAAGATACTCAAGTTAGTTAAAATTTGAAAATCTGAACTTTTTTGAACACTATAAAATTCTCCTATTCCTGTTCAAATAGTTCTTACCTTCCATACTGGTTCTCCTGTGCTGTTTTTAACAGGAGGAACATTGAAGTTCAGCATACGTTTCAAAGCCACTGGAAAATAAAGCAGAAAAACACTTTATTCTCTTTACACTTCAACAATAGAGATTAAACACATTACCAGGATTTTATTATGTTTCATTTGAGAAGAAAACCATCATAAAATATAAATACAACAAGTTACATTTTCATTATTTTTATGCAGCTTTGACTGACAAGCGGCACACGTCAGCTAGAATTTATGGGCTCTAGAAGACACTGCAAAAGGAAAAGAAGCAAGTGCCAAAACATGAAGAAAGAATCTCTCTCCTTAGTTATACGGGCTATATTCTGTCGCAGTTTGCCTTAAAAATAATTCCAGTGTCTTCCTCAAGCTGCATTCTGTACAGTAGGAACTAGTTTGCTTTATTCCCCTGATCTGCTGTTCCTACCCCACAGGAACAACAGTATACACACAAGCAAAAAATACCTTTTCACCTGACTAAAACTGAAACACATTTTGAAACATTTTGAGAACTCACAGGAAGAAATTGCTGCTTTAAAGGGTATAAAAATAGCCCTAATTTGCAGCAGGAAAACTCTTTGAAACAGGAATGAGCCTTCACTTAACTTCCCATTCAACACAGAAACCAAAGCAGATTCCTTCACCTACCTCTAACTTATAAATCCATATAAGTAAGGAGTCCTTCCTCATTTATCTGATTAAACAACACACTACGTGCTGTTCTCCCATCTTTGACTAGAAGCAAAAGACTACTTGCATCAATGTAAGTTAGTGGCTATTCTTTTCAAAATCATAAACAAAATCATCACAAAGCTTTGGAAAGAGGAAAAATTTCCAGAAATCGGGGCAACGTACACCAATTTGCTCATAAATGGAGAGCAGTAGAAATGATTAACTTATAACTCTTCGGCTGAATGAGGCTTGTGAGCAGACTCAGTGCAGTTCCCCTGGGGTTTACAGTATCACAGGACAGCTCAGGCTGGAAAGGACCTCAGGAGATCTCCAGTCCAACCTCCTGCTCAAGCAGGGTCAGCTGTGAGGCCAGGCCAGGCTGCTCAGGGATTTATCCAGTCAAGTCTTGAAAACCTCCAGGGATGGAGATGCCACAACCACTCTGCGCAACCTGTGGCTGCCCTTGTGGTGAAAAAGTTTCTCCTTATATTCAGTTTTAATATCTCATTTCAATTTACGCCTGTTGTTCCTCACCCTCCTGCCATACAGCATCCCAAGGAGCCTGGCTCCATCTTCTCAGCGCCCTCCCCATAGGTATCGGGGAGCTGCTGTTAGGTCCTCCTGTGAAGCCACCTTTTCTCCAGGCTGAACAAGCCCCAGTCCTGCAGCCTCACCTCACAGGGCAAGTGCTCCAGCCCCTGACCATCTTGGTAGTCCTTTGCTGAACTCCCTTCAACTGACGAACACCTTTCCTGTACTGGTAGCCACAAACCAGACACAGCATCTGGATGTGGTCTCCTGGGGCTGAGTAGGGTGGGGGGTATAACCACTCCCCTCAATCTACTGGCTGTGCTCCTGTGAACATGGCTCAGGATGCTGCTATGCGGGGGCACACCGTGGGCTGACGTTCAGCTTGCCGAGAACTCTCGCAGGCCTTTTTGGCAGAGCTGCTCTCCAGTCTGCAAGTCCCCTGCACTGTTGCCTGTACGTTGCAAGGGGTCCTTCCTTCCCAGGTGCAGGAATTTACATTTGTCATTGTTGCATTTCATAAGGTCCCTGTTGGTCCATTCCTCTTGCCCACCTAGGTCCCTCTGAGTGGCAGCTCTGCCCTCGAGTATATTAACCAATTCCCGTAGTCTGCTGTCACCTGCACACTCAATGAGAGTGCATTTTGACACTTCCTCGAGGTCACTGATAGAGATTTTGAACAGGACAGGTCACAGAATAGACCCATGCAGTGCTCCAGTTGTTACCAGCCTCCAGGTATAGTATGTCTGATTAATCACAACCCTCTGAGCCTGACCATCCAACCATTTTTTTACTTATCTAGTTGTCCATCCCTCCAGCCCATAACATCCTAACTTGGATACAAGAATACCATGTCAAAAGCCTTGCTAAAGTCAAGGTAAATGACATACTCTGCTCTCCCGTTGCCTACAAATCCAGCCAGTTTATCACTGAAGGCAATCAGGCTGGTCATGTATGATTTACCGTACAAAAATCCATGCTTGCCTTCTCCTTCACATGATGAGAAATATTTTCCAAGAGGATTCACTCCATGATTGACTCCAAAGTAACACGAAGGCCTGGGAGAATCTGTTGGTGAAGACTGAGGCAAAGAAAGCATTGGGTACCTCAGGCTTATCTGTATCCATCACCACCAAATGACTGGCTCCATTTAGCAATGATCCAACATTTTTCCTTATTCATATTTTCACTACTGATGTCGCAGCAGAAGCTCTTCTCATTGCTCTTGGCATCCGCTGCAAGTCTCAACTCCAGTTGAACTTTGGCTTTCCTAACACCATCCATCCATGCCCAGGCAATGTTTCTAAAGTCCTCCTTGGCAGTCCGTCCTTGCCTCCTCCTCCTGTGTACTGCCTTTTCAAATCACATTACCAGCAGTGAAACTTGACCATAGGAGGAAGCAAGCTAGCAGTGAGTGCTGGGTCTCCCTGGAATCCAGCCTTCCACTTGCCTTTTTTTTTTTTTTTTTTTTTTTAAACATAATGGAACAATCCTGAGAGCTGATTACAGACTGCTCCTGGAGCCTTCGCTCCCTCACTGTCAGTGACATCATCCATACGTTTCAGCCATATGAGCAATTTTGTATAAAGCTGCAAGGTTATGTATTTTGGTACTACTGGATCTGAAGCAGCTGCTTTGTAGAGTTTACCATTTAAATTAAAACTTGGCATAAGCTCTCTACTAAGGAAGACAGCAATCAGACTAGTAATGTGCTGTGACAATCATGTCAAACACTCAGCAAGCCTCCAGGTTTCTTGTTTGTATTTATATTGCCATTTCATTTACGTTTAGGCTGAATACTCTCTGGGGCAAGGTTTTTACTGTGCTTGCACAATTATATGCTTTGACTGGTTATGAACAAGGATAAAGGTCACAACAGATGGTGCACATGTATGGTATTACAAACCTTAAACGATGATAAATCTTTTCCTTTTTCTGAGTTTCTTTTAGTTGTTCAATCTACTTCCTTACAAACAACCTCCCCAATAGAAGACAACATGGGTTAAGTGGTAAAGGCTGACTGAAATAACTAAGTAACAAGGTGCACCACAACAGGAAAGAAGAAAGCTGTACGGAGTAAGGGCTCAAAGACAGTGGGCTTTATCAGAAAGGTAGCAAAGAGAAGGAAAGTAAAGGATTGCAAAGGAACACCAAATAGCACTATTAATAGTAGATGGCCACAGGAGTGAGACTACAGAAAGCAGACTTCTCGTACAAAAAGAAGATGGAGAATACAAGTAAATATTTAAGGTCCCCACAGAAACTCAGACTGAGATTTTCAGGCAGATGATTTTAGACATTTCATGTTAAATAAATGCACCCAGAATCCTCTATACCACCAGACAGATACTGCAGTTGTCAAGGAGAAGGTGACAAGGTTACAGCTCAAACTACTGACAAAAACTTTGGTAAGCAAGGGAAGCAGAGGACTATGGAGTCGACACACTCTACGCTTTAGCAGTACGTTCAAAGGGGCGGTTCAAGGCTCCACAAAGCAGCATCAAGACAGAGAAGAGTCAATTATGAACTCACAGTAATGTGTAAGGAGGAGCTGAATAACTAACCCTTTACCCACAGAAAACCTCCTGCGTAATTAGTTGCAGTTGTTAATCTCGTATTCTCAATTTCTTGGGGGTCAGTACACACTCCGAGGCCCCTGCACTGTCTTAACAGGAGCATCACAACAGAAGCTTTACTGTTGCACCATTAAACAATACTCCCCGTTGGTCCTTGCCACCGGCAGAAAGGAAGCTGAAACGGAGGGAGAGCACAACCCGCTCCCCACGGCCACGGGAGAAAGGCACCGCTCACGTCCCGGGCCCGCGCAAGCCCCTTCCCGGAGGCGATTTCCGCACCGCGGCGGCACCTGCGGCCACGTCCCACGGGCCTGGGCCCGCCGCCGCCCG
>WAAD01036968.1:32011-42674 GCA_013389945.1 Fregata magnificens | reverse complement strand
TTTTTTTTTTTTTTTTAAACTCACAGGAGTTCTAGTACCAATCTTTCAGATATTTACTCCTCTCAAGTTTGATTGTAATTGGGCAACAGTTTCAGAAATTATAGTTAGTAAGGAAGATGGGGAAGAAGGAACAATTAGGAACTGACAGTGACCTCAAAATCTTCATTTACCCCACTTAATTCTAAAAACCAAACCCTGTATGTATACCAGCAGCTAAATACACTGAACAGGGAAGGGGGAAAAAGAAAAAAAAAAATTACTTACTTTCCACATCTTGCAAATAACCCATCCAAAAATCAGCACCTTCAACTTTATTTACATCTGATGAGGAACGGATTGTAAAGAGATCACAAATAGTTTCTGCTGAAAGTCTTTCAGGTTTGTGGCACAATATACTAGAGAACACATCTGGATGCATTTGCATTTTCTCTAGCACACCAAGAGTTTTCAAACCTTGCCTAAAACTGGGAGGGGAAAAAAAAGAGCAAGCATGCATCAGAAAGGCAGTAGGTAACTAATTGTACTCTGCATTTTATAAAGCTGTAAGACTGCACGTAATAAAGTTTTGCCATCTGCAGTCTCCAAGTCTTGTCAATTAGGCGTACATAGTAGTCCCATTTTATTTTAATTTTGGAAAATGTGTTTAATTCTCATTTTAACAATCTAAGTGTTTCTGTGGAGCTTTTTGGGCAGAGGAAAGAAATACCAGTGATACACAGAAATTAACTTTATTTCCCAGTACTTGACTCTATGAGCATGGTTTACTTTTAATTCTTATGTAAGAACATACTGAATTTCTTTCTTACAAACATCCCTTTAGAAAACACACTTTAAACTCCTTGTCCCTAGACAAAATGAGGTGTCTTAAAAGATAGCCTTCACTTGGCTTCTGCTGTCTGCACATGTTTCCATGCTATTATTTCTCCCTGTAGCAAATGCAGGCAACAGTATCCTGGGCTGCGTTAGGAATCATGGTGCCAGCAGGTCAAGGGAGCCACAATTGGAGTGCTGTGTCCAGTTCTGGGCTCTCCAGTACAAGAGAGATATGGACATACTGGAGAGAGCCCAGCAGAGGGCTGCTAGGGTGATTGAGGGACTGGAGCATAACCCTGTGAGGAAAGGCTGGGAGAGCTGGGACTGTTCAGCCTGGAGAAGAGAAGGTTCAGGTAGAATCTCAATGTATAGAAGTATCTGAAGGGAGCATGCAAAGAAGTCAGAGCCAGGCTCTTTTCAGTGGTGCCCAGTGCCAGGACCAGAGACAATGGCCACAAACTGAAACACAGGAGGTTCCGTCTGAACATCAGGAAACACTTTTTAATTGTGAGGGTGCTGGAGCACTGGCACAGGCTGCCCAGAGAGGTTGTAGAGTCTCCCTCCTTGGAGATATTCAACAGCTGTCTGGACATGGTTCTGGGCAACTGCTTCTAGGTGGCCTGGCTTGAGCAGGGGGTGGCAGACAAGATGACTTCCAGAAGTTCCTTCCAACCTACACACCAATCTGCTTCTGTGATTAACTACATTTTTTTTTTTAAAAAAAAAAACCAAACAGCTCTGCAGGTTGAAAAAATTTCACTAGTTACTGTGTACTGGATAAGAACATTTCAAGCAACTGGCTTTAGAATTTAACCACCATGTTAAATTAGAATTAAAATTTTATTTAAGCTTTTTACTCATCATTTCTTAGATAGGCTGAATCAGTAAAATTCAGAATAAACACGTTGAAAGTGTACAGCCAGTGGTGTAGAACATTAACAGCTAAAGTGACTCTTTCCTTACTCTCAGTCCTTGATATTGACAAGCAAATTCTTGCTCTACTCACTTTTGCACATTTTAAGTCCATCTCCAAAAATGCACAAAATCACATTTTCCCATAAACAAACAGGCTACTTGTTACCTTTCACTTTTTAACTGACTAGTTTTAAAATATGATATAGATTGGTCAAATATGCCACAGAGGGCCTTGACTGAAAAACTAATTACTCTCAACTTTGTTAAAAAAATCCTTACATTCGAAATGAGTTTTTCATAGCTCTTCGAGATTCAGTTGATTCAAATTTGTCAAAGATAACACCATAAATGTGTTAAGCATAAATCCAACTATACTTGTTGGAAAAATTAGCATCCAATGCCTTTTTACGGAGCAGATGAAGAATGTAAATTGGAAGTAAGGTCAGAGACCAATCAAAAAATAGTCAACAGCTGCAACTTTCCCAGCTATTTGAAGTAATCACTACTTCATGGAAACACCAATGCAATGCTTACATTCTAAGTAGGCCAACTTACACTTGTCCACATTATCGCCCTCCTAATGGCACACACAAACTCCCCAGTTAGAACTCTGGAACTCATTTAAATTCTAAACATATGTTTAACACTTCTAAAATGTAAAGATTCTAAATTTGAGCAATTCTGAATTAAAACCAAACATAAGCTAGAGAAATTTTGTAGTGCAAAGGTCTTTGTCATGCTATAGTTTACAACTGTGAATCTGCTGTCTTCTTAAGGTTGAAAAAGGAATGTGACCAAGGAGAAGTGGAATGGAGTGGATAGGTAGAGAAATAATTTCAGTCTTTCAGTTTAACTAACTAGTTAACAGTTGCTACTTAATCCACTGAAAATTACAGGATGTTTCATTGGTGTAAATGGAGAATAAGTAAGAACATGTGAAAGTTAGTTTCAGCAACATATTATTTAGTATTTCAGTAAGGAAAAAATCCAGGAAGTTTGAAAACTCAAACAAAACAAACCTTTCTAACGGTGAAATAATTCTCTTGATTACATGATGGATCAATATGTCATTCACCAGCATATTCTTATCACACAAAGCTGTTATAGGTCTTAAACATCCAGCAGCAGCAAGGAATTCATAACAGTCATGTATTGTAGACTGTAGGCTGGACAGACTATTTGCATATTTTATCTGTATCAGAAGATAAAAGTTAGGAATTTGTTTACTACATGCGTGTGTGTGTATATATATATATAAAAATATAAGCTTTTTAATTTGAACTAAAGTTATATTCAATAAGCCCTTCTTTATCTCCAAATATAGTCTTGAACAAGAATTTGCCAATAAGTTTTATTTACCATTTTTATTGTTTGTGCTACATCACCATCAGCAACATCTTCCAAAACTGGCTTCACATTCTCTGGACCATAGACCAGACAATTGAACAGTGTTTTGGAAAAGAAACCAGGAGATGGGCCACCGTGAACCAGAGAAACTGCAATCATTTTACCAGCTTCAAAATAAAGATTCTCTTTTACAGCTGCAAATGAAAAAATATAATTACTATATATGCATAAAAATAATTTGTGATCTTCAACTTTTTTACAGAAAATCTCACAATGCAATTCCTTCTTACTTTAGGAGATGCAACAGATGAGGTTTGCCATCTCCTGCTAGTTAAAACAATAAGACCTTTTTTTTTTTTTTTACATAGGAGTACCATATTTTTTTACTCCAACTCTTCAGCCACTATCAAGGTTTGGGAGGAGATGTAACTTCGTCTTCCACTTTGTACCCAACGCACATTTAATTCTGAAGCATAAGAACTCAAAGAAGCTAACTTTGGGTCTTTAGGGAGCATGCTATCAGAGATAATGTTCTAGAAATTTGAGGAAAGGAAATTAAGTAACAGAGAAAGTGAGTCAGGAAGAAAGAAATTCACTTGTAGAGAACAAATACATTAACTAAAAAATTCCAAGTCTAATTATATGCTGTATTTTTTCCTTGGTTGTCATCAACTTTTCCAACTAAACCAAATTTTTTTTGTTATTACAAATCCACACCCCACCCCCCTTTAGAGTTGAAAAGCAAAAAAATTCAAAAACCAATTTCTATCCATCAGGACTATAATTGTGAACTGACAATCATACTGGCTGAAGATTTAAAAACCTTTCAAATGAAATAGTTCTTAATGTATTTTTGAACAAAGCATTTAATTACCTTGAAAATCAAGGGACAAGTTCTTTGCAGAAGAGCCCTCAAACAATGATGAATTCTGAAGGTGAAGCATTAACAATTGGAAGAAACGGTGTTTTGATGCAGCAGAAGTATCTGTCTTTGATCTATTTTTGCAGTTTGTGAACTTTATTTCAATGGTGTTTGCAGGACTGAAGTTGCGCTGTCTAAATCCTTTTAAAGCACTATTCCAGACATTTTCTGCATTGATGTTAAGCCTTGTAGTTTTTGTATTAACTTGTAGCTTTAACTCCTTCAGTATATTAGAAACTTCCATTCTTTGCTTTCTTAAACGCCTACAAGAAAATTGCATGCATTTTCAGATGAAATCTATGATTCATAATTAGCAACAGTTTACAGGAAACATCCTAAAATCTATTAAGAAAAACACCTCTTTAAACACTTTGGTACGCTTAAATTATATCAGTAAAATATTTGGTGTAGGTCCTTCAAATTTTAACTCTGTAGTGGCAAATTTTGAAGTACCTCTAAGAACTAGAAAAAAGGAGGTAGAAATAATTACCTTGGCATAAAACAAATAGTTATTTTAATTCAATTACACCAACATAGTGCCAAACAATTCTCACACCATCATTCTGCATTTGAACAACGTGAAACAAGTGAGAAATTGAAAAGCTTACCATGTTTGTGTTGAAGAGGTGTTTTGCAACCAAATTAGAATACACTGTGAATGATTCACTAATATTTAATCTTTGTCACTATAATCAAAAATACATTTAAGTAGGGAGAAATGTTGCAGTTCTTATTAAAAAAAACCATAAGACACCAGTCTAAATAAGACCCCTTCTTTGTTTTCTAATTTGCAACCCAAACTATTTCAAATACCCTACCTACTAGAAGTAACTAATTCCCTCACCAGAATTTTTAGCACTATTACAGGTAGAATTAATAAATTAAGTACTCACAACAAGACGAAGAATTTTGTATCCTTAAACAGAGTATTCTATCTTAAAACATGTTATTTTACCACTTATTTTAGCATAATCATGAATTATTCTTATGGTACGAATGCAAAAACATTGAAAATTCAGGACATGTCTAATTTGAAGAAAGTAATTAGGATTCTTTTTATTCCCCCTTTTCTAAAGAATGCCTAGCCATGCTTCGATAAGAACAAATATGCATTTCTGGGTTTTGATCCCCTCACTTCCTAACCTAAAAATTCTCAATAAGTATCATTCTTTTCTCCTCACCCCTCTCTAGCATTTAGAAACAGCAGAAGCCTTTATCAAGTTATGACTTCAGCTCTTCAGTGTACTCATTCTATTATTTCAGTGACTATATATACACACACACAAATATATATAGCCACTATATATATACACCCCCCGCCATGTTCTGTAGGAAATATGGTATAAAGCCATGTGCTAGATTACTCTTCAACGTAAGAAAAATAGAAGAAAATACTTTTTACTCAGGGACCAGTTCCTGTTTGACATCAGTGGAGATAAGGACATTGTCACTCTGTTGGATGCTGGAAGTTCTAGGTGCGAGCAGGGTGACAAGTTGTTCTGGCACATTATCTTTGGTGATCTATAAGCCAAAACAGTATTTCAAGAGGAGATACAATTGAAGAATGCATAAACACTTCTTATTTGAAGGTAGCAATAAAATTTCCCCCTATTTCAGTACTGAAACTCATTTGTACGTTCATTTACATGAAGTCCATCAGTGCCTGAACTACAATTTTAAAAATAATAATTCAGTATTTTCTTATGTGGTGGTTTTAGGATCCTTTTTAGTTGCATCCCATACATGAGATGGAAGTCCTGACTGATACAATAACTACAAATATTAGTTTCTACAGACTTGAAAAGTTTTTACTACAGCAGAGGAAAACATTATTTAAACATCTCTGTAAGCTACATTTCTAGCACACTATTAACATAGAAAAAATACTGATAAGCAACTTAGCTTTAAATTTTGCCATTTGTACATTCAAAGTTACCTCTAAATTGTTAAAGATTCCTTTTACAGGGATCTAATTTTATCAACCTAAAAACTGGTTTACATGCCACCAAATGCGAGTAACTATAGCAAATTTAGAGAGTTCACGGCTTACTCAGAAAACTTCAATCACTAAACTTTACTCCAATTCTATTAAATTTGCAATTTAGCGTAAGAGGTTTCTCCTACAGAATAAGCCATCACCTCCTCATGTTTAAATATTATTTTATGTCATAATCAGTTTCTGCTTGAAAACAGAAAATTACACACTGGAGAAGAAAATTGCGTTGAGATCCAGGTGACTGCCGAGGGCACTTTGGAGATGGCTCTTCCAGCAAACAAGTTGTCCCATCTGTCTTTTCAGAGGTAGCCAGAGAACGCTTTTTCTGTTTCCTATAGTTCCCTGTATGATTAAATTATATTGATTTAGTGAATTTGCTAGCTGTAAAATACGTAGTATTAAAATTTTATCATTTTAAGAAGTCACTGTCACATCCATAACTTTACCTGATTTTGCAAAGATACTGCGGCATTCCATGCACTCCCAGTTTTGCTCCCATGACTTCATAGATGAACAGGCCAAATGAGTTCCACGGGAACCACAACACTGACAACGCTTTATTTCCCATTTACTAAAATTAAAAACTTATGTATTTAGAATTAGACAGAAGAATGAGGCTAGTTAAAACAAAGAATATCCAACAGTAAGNATAATCAAGGGGAACTTTCTCCAGACAAGATATACTCACAATTCCTGGCTGCAACAAGTAAAAAAAAAGCTACCCATGTTCTAGCACCTTGTATTGAAAGAGGCTATGAGTTAGTGTGCTCCCCCACCTTCAAGTCAATAGCTTCCAGCCAGTATTTTCTCCTCATGTTGCTAGCCAGCAACATCCTCTGTATTTTATGGGTATCCACCATTCAGCTTTTCCAAATGGTAAGTTGTTTGAAGGAGCATATCTGATTATTCTTACACATTCTGAAGAAGACTCTTCATTAATGACAGTGTTTAGGTACCTGTTAGGTTTTTGTGTAGACTTCTTCAATTTTGCTTAAACATACAATGGAACAAATGTGACTGATACTAGTTCAAGTATTGGAAGCCTAAGGTACAACTCTTAAAGGCAAAGTAAATCCTGAGGTGCACACATACCGTGAATGAACCAAGCAATGTTTGGTCAAATCTGTACAAAGCAAAGTTAATGTCTACAGGAAGTAACCTACCACAGTACTACAGAAACAGTGGAGAAACTACTCTTCAAAGTAGAGGCTCTGACAGCTTTCAGTATACTCATGCCAATGGAAGATATAAATTTCAGAAGCACACAAATAAAAAAAGAAAGAATGCAGAAAATTAACTTGTTAATCAAAAATTAAGCAAGTGGTAGAGCAGAATAAAGCCTTTTACATGATCACTCAAGCCTCATTAAGCTATCAGCAATATTCTAGCTGCCATTCGCACAGAGAGGGATAGCTCGCAGCTAGACTGATTTTAAACAGCTAGTTAATTTTCAGCTAAGTCTAGTACTTTTATGAATTTCTTGTAAAGGTATTAAGTATTCTAACAATTACTAAATTGTTGAATTAAGCTTTGAATGAAAGATACACAAAATTAGGTACATGCTATTCTACCTGTTATAAGGATGTACAAATTCTACTTCAGCTCTGTATCAAATGAGAACAAGGGCAAGATAACTGATAATCAATTGGTTTGGTTTTCTTGGCTTTTATAGCCTGATTAGAGAAAATTAGTATTGAAATATTATGATTATTGGGAGTAAAACAAACATTTTATTTGGACACAGTGTCTCAGCTTGACATTAAAACCTGATGCTGAAAAGTATTAAAGCATTTAAATAAAAAAACCCCAAAAAACCCAAAGAACCACCAAAACCCAAAGAACTATTCCACCCTAGGTTATGCTTTCCTGCAAAAGCATCATACCTATCAGGTTCATTATAGTCCCTTCCTTTCTTGCAGAGACATCTTTTAATGTCACAGTGTTGATAACATTGCAGTAGGTCTTGATATGCATTCTCTTCAAGTTCCCAAGATGCATCCCTATAAACAAGGCAGAAGATCTATTATTACAACTGTATTTCCAATTGTTTAAATGGGTTACTCTGTCTCTGGAAAAGATATATGTAATAACCACATGAAGATACTTCAATCATGTAAAGTTCTAGCCAACAGCTAGACAATTGAGAGGGGGAAGAAAAAAGTCAAGGGAAAAAAATACTACTATAAAATACACAGACTTCTTCTTGTGTATAGTTACTTTGATTAAAGTATTTATTGCTTTTTGCATGACCTCAGTGCATGTTTGCTCTGTTTCATATGATTCTGCTTTCTCTCTCACAGCAGACATGGATATTTGTTTTGGCAGTCTACTCAAGTTACCACTGAAAATGGCCTCACGAAAAGCAACTCAGGATTTTCCAGACCAGTACAGCAAAGTTCATCAAGTATGTTGACTCTTCCTCCTCTCCAAAATCTTGAGCTTCTGTCTCCGGAGGGAATTAATAGTAGCCTCTGAAGAGACTAATAGTTATTAAAGAATAGTACTTTTAACAAAGAAACACCATTCTGATCACTTTCTGTCTTATTTTGAGGCCCATCAAATGGTGGAAAGACAGCTCAATTTTAGAAGCAGTTGTTACACTAAACATATCCTTAGCAATCCCTTGGGAGAAGATGGAGGCTGTATGGCTGAGTAATCAGTCGATTATAATACTGTCTGGACAGAAATTCAGATCATTTAAAAACCTGGCCACAGAAAATACACTTCTCAGCAGCCTCTGTGTTAATGCAACATTATTGTATTTAAGAAGTGTTTTGAACTTTTAAGTAGGTACATGGTTGAATCATGGCATTAAAAATTACTTTTCAGAGCTTCCTGCTTTATGTTTGAGATGACTCATTTGGCCTTTGACAATTTTTATGCATAACTAAAAGGAAACAGGCTACTCTTTACCAAACCAAACAATTCTACCATTGAAGGTAGAACTGAGGTTTCACATATTAATAGGTGCAGTTCTATAGAATAAATAAAAAAATGGTTTTAACACCCTATCAAAGTTTTTACAGAAGAGTGATTATTTACAAAATTACTTACTTTTCTGGGATGTGTATGCCCATTCTCAGCATTTCTTTCTGAAATTTGTCCTTGTTATTACATACTGTGCACCTAAAGAAAAATATCCCAGCACTCAAAGCTTGATACTGCATCAAGAAAAAAAACAAAACAAAACAAAAACAACAAAAACACAAACCAATTATTGAATTACTACCATCCTTAGGATGACAATAAATAATGCCTTAATATCTATAACCATTACATTCATGGATACTGTCCTGACATGGATGTTAAAGCTAACATCAATCATGATGTCACTTGACATTGAAGCAAATGGCAAGCATTTTCTCTTCCTTTAAAGGACGAAAGCTCACACGCTAGAATCAGGTTCATGAACAAAAGCACAGCCCTTTTCAGTCAACGTCTCCAGATCTAGAATGCGTTTACAAAAAGAACCTTATAACTATTTCCAGCTCTGGACTTAGGCAAAGAGAACTGATGATGGATAAATGGTATTTTTAGCATTTAGATTCTGCACATGACGACTTGCAAGATGGCAACTACCTAGGTTGGACTTCAGTTCCTAAAAATAACTAAAGGCGTGAAGTGTATCACACATGTAGAAACATGGGGTGGGGGAAATTAATAGCATTTAAAACAAAAAAATCCTTCTTGTAAGACACTAGTCTGCAAAACACAATTTTAACATTGTCCTTTAAACCTAGTATATTTCCATACCTACTACCTACATTAACCCTAAGCAATTTTACACAATTTTAAGCAACTGTTCCATTATTTTATACACAACAAAAATGTGATCTCTGTGGATGCAAAGAGAAAACAAAGGGAGAATCTATGTTACCTGCAAGCATTCTCGATGAAACCAAGCATTTTTACAGCAAGGACTCTTCAATACAGTGTACCTTGGAAGCTGTTCAACCAAATCCAGGCATATTGTACACTGTGAAGTTCCTCTAGATTCTTTATCTGGAAACTTTTGGACTGGTTTATGTTCCCAACAGTAAGATCTAAAAATAATAATTTAAGGTTCCTTTAACAAACAACATTTTAAGAACCTTCCTCATAAAATCTGAAGATAGCAAAACGAATTCCCTATTAATCTGTTTTTCATTAATAAATGCTGTGCAAGAAGCTAAAAAGGCAGACACGTACTGGTTTTGGCTGGGATAGAGTTAATTTTCTTCATAGTAGCTAGTATGGGGCTGTGTTTTTGATTTGTCATGAAAACAGTGTTGATAACACAAGGATGTTTTAGTTATTGCTGAGCAGTGCTTACACAGGGTCAAGGCCTTTTCCGTTTCTCACACCACCCCACCAGCAAGTAGGCTGGGGGTGCACAAGAAGTTGGGAGGGGACATGGCTGGGACAGCTGACCCTAACCAACCAAAGGGATATTCCACACCATATGATGTCATGCTCAGCATATAAAGCTGGGGGAAGAAGGAGGAATGGAAGACATTCAGAGTGATGGCATTTGTCTTCCCAACTGTTGTTGGTAACTGTTATACATGATGAAGCCCTGCTTTCCCGGAGATGGCTGAACATCTGCCTGCTGATGGGATGTAGTAAATGAATTCCTTATTTTGCTTTGCTTCTGCATGCAGCTGTTGCTTTACCTATTAAACTGTCTTTAT
>WAAD01036968.1:2328-23238 GCA_013389945.1 Fregata magnificens | reverse complement strand
CCCCCCCCCAATTCCTTCTATTCTTCTCAAACTCGTTCCAGGGAAACGAACCTGGAGTTCAAATTTGCAAGTTAAAAGACATGCGAGAACAACCATTGAGGGTCCCCGCATAAGTCCTACAGGGCTTTCTACAGGGACAAAGCAATTCGTATCAGTCTATTTGCAAGACAGGAACGCATTATCACCCAGTGTTTATAAAAACCGAAGTGTAAATAAAACGTATCTGCTTTGCCCAAACAGGCTAAAAAAAAAAAATCCTCAGAGTGAATATTTAGGTTTTGCTAAGTTCTATAACTCTTTACTGCTCCAGAACATAGGGTGTTTTTAAGAGTTTTTTAACTAAAGGATGGCAAAAGAAAAAACAAAAAACAGCCCCAAGAGGCAAGGTTTCAGGTAGACGTTTTCTCTAGCATACAAACAAAGGAACCCGCCCGTTCCTGCTGTGTATCCCGAATTTACATACGACACGGTCTGCAGTTCATCTCGCGAGTCATAACACGACGCCGTGTCCTGAAAGAAACCCATCCCTCAGCAACCACCACCCGGGCGGGAGCGGGAGGACTGCCGCCACCTCCCGAGGAACCCCAACTGGTGAAGATTCAGGTGGCCACTTACTGTCCGAGTCTCACACGGGTTCAACCACGGAACCTGACCGGCGTCTTTTTAAAAGGCACGACGGCCACGGCAGCTTTTGTGGGAAGAGCAACGCAGGGAGCCCCCGTCCCGCCTCCCTCCCGCGGCTGCACGGGGCGAGTCTCCCCGGGACGCTGCTCGCCTCCCGCTAGTTTTCCTCCCAGAAGCGTGATAGGAAGAGAGGGAAGATTTCCTTAGATTAGTTATTCCCCTGTCTCCTGCCCCCAGACAAGCGGCGGGAGCCAGGCGCCGCTTGCTCCGCAAGGCACGGGCTGGGAAGCTGCGGCACGTTGCTCGCCCGCTCGCCCCCCCCCTCACGGGGAAGCAGGGGGGTCTCCCGCCACGGCAGTTTAAACTGCCCCTTCGGCGGCTCAACGCCCCACCCGCCTCTCCTCGCCCTTCGCAAGGCGGCACTCGCCTCCTCACACCCAGGCCGAGCCAACCCCGAGGCTAGAGGCAGCAGGACAAAGCCTCAGCCCACTGAAGGCGTTACTCACCCCGAAGGCAGCCCTGGCCAGCAACGCACTGCGGCGGCCGCCCCGACGTCGAGCCGCCCGCGCTAACTGACAGACAATTCAAACCCCAACATCCGCCGCCGTTCCGGAAGCGGGGAGCCAGCCCCCGGCTCCGCCCACCGCCGCCCGTGCCGGGGCTCCGCGGCCTCCCTCCTGCTGGGGGGCAGCGCTCCCGCTGTTGGTGTTTTACGGGCCTGCCTGGCTTCGGGGGACGCGGGGGAGAGGGGCGCCGCCGCGCAGAAGCAAAACCCTACGAAGGCCTGTGGCCGGGGCGTAACGTGTGGGCAGCCTGGCCTCTCTTCGCCAGTGACCTCTGTCCTGACAAGGTGCGGGGTCTCCACAAGCTGTTTACCCTCAGCCCTTGCCAACTCTCTAATATCAGGCAGTCCCTACCAGAAGGCCTGTTTTGGAGTACTTACCTAAGGGAACAAGACGGGTTTTTTTCTGAGAAAACCATCTTTTTGTTTGTTTGTTTTTAAATTACTATCATTTGCAGCTCGTTCTCAAGGGGCGTAAGCTATCCCACCGTAAAGCCACAGCGCTGACCTGTTTTTCCCATAGCTGGTGGGAAACCCCTTTGGACACAATGACATTTGCTACAGTAGAATGGAGTTTCTCGACTAAAAGCTCTGTATTTGATGTTTTGCCATCTGAATGCTGCTGTAATGGTGGACTGCGTCAAAAAGAAGCTCAGTCCAGTGGCCTTTGGGATGTAGGAGAGCTCTCCTTCCCCGTCCACTACGGCTGGGCTGCTTCAGTCCCTCGGCCCGAGGTCCAGCGGGTGGGAATGCCGAGCAGGTGTCCCCAGTACAACACCCACCCACCCACCAGACCGTCTTGGTAGCAGATCTCCCACCTCACCCTGCCCTACCCAGATGGGTCTCTCCAATGGCTGGTCCAGACCTATATTCCCCCTGGTAACTTGACTGTCAAACCTAGAGTCTCTGCAGTACCTGACAGCCAGACCCGAGCTCTCCCCAGTAGCTAGGTCCCAGACCTCTTACCCTGTTCACTAGCTACCCTGGCTTGAACTTTGCTAGCAGCACACACAGACAGAACAGAGAGCTTACCCGGGAGCGTGGTTAGGACTTGGCTAGGCAAGTGTGCTGACCAGCAGCTTGTTTTTGCACAACTGGCCCCTGTTGTCCCACTGCCTCTCTGTTTTCCTGTGCTTGTTTGTCGTCAATGTACCTCCATCCCACCCTTTCCCCATCTTTGGCATTTCCCCTAAAAACCCTATAGTGCATTTTGCACAATCATACAAACGCCCTAAAATATCCCATGAGTTTGTTCTTTCCTGAGAGACTTGTGATAATCTTCCTTCGCCCTCATCAGTTAGAAAGTTCCAGTTTAATCTCTTCAAGACTTTGAGTGGTTCCTTCAATGGCCCATCAGTGGCCTGAGATTTCTGGTCTTTGGTATTGTCTCTGTTATTTCCTGGGTTTGTGTATCTGGGGCTTAATTACTTGTCCTGTCTGTTGTCCAAGTCTTGTATGTTAAAGAGCTGTTAATCAGATATCCTCAGGAAAAAATGATTATTCCACATATCCCTACAGTGTGTGCTTCTGAAAAAGAAGGGCATCTCTGGATGTGAAACAGGGCAAAAGGTAGAGATAGGCAATTATAGGTAATTACTGGTTTGCTTAAAAAAACAAAAAAAAGTGATTTTTAACAAATTACATTGGTTTTCCTAAATGTGCCTCAGTATGGTGGATGCCCCATTTTACCCAGCAACTGAGCACCTACCTGCTATATGAAAAATCCAGAATAGATTCCTCCTACGTGGATTTGAATCTACATTTTCAAGAAGTGTAGAGTATCATTCTTGTCTGTACCCTCTCTGGCTTGCTGACTGTTCTGATGGATAAAAGGAAGTGTCACACTGCCAGTGGGAATGATGAGCTTTAATGTTGTCTTTTGAGAGTCAGGGGTTAAACCCCAGTCTGCCACATGGCCCAAGTAATGGTCTACTGAATAAAGAAAGGATGTTGTTATTATTATACTACCTCCATCTTCTGTAATATATACCATTATTTCATTTGCTGTATGCTGATAATTTCCAAATACAGAATATTCCATTTTGGGTCGGCTGATATGTTCTGTTAGGTTTTTTTTCTTTCTAATTATTATCAGTCAGAAAAAGCCTGAACATTTTGTTTTCTTTCAGTCTTTATCAGTCATTCAGGTAGCCCTACCCAGAAGGGAGAAAAAGCTCTAAAGGAAGAGTTAGCATTTGAATGTATCTGTGTGTTCTGCTGGTTTTAATGGATTTTTTTTAGTGAGATGGCCTCAAACATTTTTCTATATTTATGTAAAACTCTGACAAGCAATAGCACCCTCCTCTAAACATCTGAAGTATGGTAGGCTGTCTAGAACTCCCAATCACATATGGAAATGCTCAGTCATGGCATAGCTTGTTAAGCTTTTAGGACCTAACCATGATGACAGTATTTTATACTCAATTTGCATGGTTATATATATTAATAAAATTAAAAGAATAACTAATCAGGTCCTTATTCTTTAATTGTTTTTAGGAGAAAGGTGGCCGGCTTNTTTTTTTTTTTTTTTTTTTTTTTTTTTTTTAATCATGGGCTCTCTTGGTTCCTGTATTTTCACATAACCGTTTGAAAAGTACTAGCTCACTATTTACCACAAAACACAAGGGTTTTTTTTCCAAATTCTCCCCCATTATCTTTTCTGGTCCTTGTTTGAATGTTTTGATCTGAAACGACTTCTGACTGTTCTCAGTGTCTTTTGAACTCAAACATACCACCTCTTGACAGCAGGAATTTCCTCACAAAACAGCAATTGCCGGTCTGCTGGTACCAGGTTGCTCAGATAATAAGCAGGTATGTGAGCAGCAGTGGTTAGGGGTGATATTTCTCCTGCTGTGAGACGGTGTGGCTTCACCCCGCAGAGCTCATCTGCTGCCTGCATTGCTGTGTTCATTCTGGGTCAGGAGCTTAATGTGTCTACATAAATGCAATGCCACTCTGTTCCACTCCTTGGCCTTTCAGACAGGACATAAGCTAAATTGCTTATAATTTTTCCTTCCCGAGCTAAAAGTTTAAATGGTGCTTCTCTTTTGATGTATCTGAACACCGTGATCCACAATCAGCACTCTGCGGAGGGCAAGGCAATTGCGCTGGGTAGATGAACCCTGGGGGAACAACTGTGATATTGAGGTGAAAGTGATTACACACATTGTATCTGTTACCCTTCCTGAAGTTGAGAAAGCACTTAAAATGACCTTTCTACAGGTGATGACCAGTTGTAGTTTATGTATCTATGGGTTTTTTACTTGCTTGTTTATTGAGATTTTAGCTTCATTAAAAAACTTTAAAAGTTTTTCCTTTTTCATCCTGTAAATAAGAGGCAGGAAAACTTCCACTTATCTCCCCATCCAAATGAACAAACTCTAGCCTGTAGGTGTAAATGTGCTGTTTTGCTTGAATAGTTTATGTTTTGGTTTATGTTTGAAAGTTATATTTAAATGTCAGTTAATACTTGCCTTGCAGAAAGCATTTTGTAGAGTCATTAATTGCAGATTGTGGGTAATGCTGATGATACTTTGTGAAGTATTTGATTAAGATGCAAACAACCAGCCACGATAGCTTCAAAGGGTAAGATACATCCTGTTTCTAAAGGACAGGAGAACACTGCCAGGGCTTATATGGCTTCTTCAGCACTCTGAACTCATTTTTGTAGAGAAAAATACTTTTGTTTTAGAGATGTCTAAAAATTCCCAAAGAAAAATGTATCATTTTTGTACAGTAGGTACCTTTAAGGACAATGGGTGGTTGGGAAAAAGTTTCGGTATTCTACTGCCACTTAGTTCTTTGAAGGTCAAAGTCTTTCTGTATTTCTTATATCTTTAAAACAGTTTAAGGTTTCTTGAGATATTCATTTGAGCCTACAAATATTTTACATAATTTGCAAGATATGTAGCCTTGCTTATGAAATTCCTAACCCACCTCAGGCAAGAATCTTATCTATAAAGGTTGAGTAGAATATAAAACATTTTCTTTGAACATTTAAATAAAATATTTATTTTAAAGGTGGACAGGAGCTGTTCCTTTAAGGGCTGGTATTTTCTGTTTAGTTTACTGTGGAAATCTTAACATTTTTATAAATAAGCAGAAGTCAGCAAAGTTAACTGAAATCTGTTGAAGCAAAGTACTTCAGTCAGATAGACTGTAGTCAGCTTACTTATTGAGTAATAATTAAACAAGTCCATGTCAGTGCAGAGTGAAACACATTACCAGGAAGACTCAGGTGAGGGAGTAGTCAGTGGATGCAGAAACAGAAGTTTCTCAAGCTTCTCAAGATCAACCAAAAGTGTACATCAGATGATGGCTTTTTTATTTGAAGCCATTATTTATTCTGTCTCTTCCCTCCTTAGCATGTTACTTCTGCCAAAATCTCATGGAGAACCCTACTGGATAAGTACTAGTTTTTCCTTCTTAATAAAATAGGACTTGTTATTGATTTGCTGATCTTTAATGAGGATGTCAGAAAGAGCCTCAGATTTTGGAAACAATGGGAACACATCCCTGAATTGTCATTGAGGGTTGACTGTCATTTAGAGTTGACTTTAAATTCCTTTAACTTAATATCCAGTCAATCATATTTTCTTTTCCTTTGATACTGGTGCTCTGAACATCATTCACAGCTAAGATGGACAAGACCCTCATAATTTTTACAGATACAGGCACAAAGATTCACACACCAAAAAGGAAGCTGCCCTGACAAAAAAGTAAGGTGGGTTTTTTTACTACATGTTTTTTAAAGAACTTTGGGTTTGTGTGTGTGACAATTAGGATGCTAATTTTGGCTTCTCAGACAATGGTAGATCATCGTGGGTGCACCCTGCAAACCCTTTATTTTCATCAGACCCAGACAAGAGAGAAACACAGCTCCACTCCCGTGTGAAACCGGTGGTGTACCCTGGGGGAGTACGTAATTGTCCTGTGCTGCACGAATACCTTTGAATTACATATGAATGAAGATCCCGGCTCCAAGATCCAGAACGCCTGTTGCAATTTTGTTGGTTTGTAACACTAAATCTCTTTTCAAAAGATTTAGATGCTAATATAGGAATTTCACCATGAAAGATTAGTTCCGGAGTCTGACAAAAGCAGAAGAAAAATGGTGATGGCCTCAGTGAACTCTCTGCTGACTGTACTTCACTTAAGTAAAAAGCAGGAAGGTATCAGGGGGTTACAGTATCTACATTTTGTTTGCCGCAATAACGAGTCTGGGAGGGAAGGGCCTTTGCGGTGCTCTCATGAAGTTCATGCATAGATGTAAGGAAAATACCAGATGAGCTAACACCAGCCAAGGAAGTATTATTCACTGATGACAAATGAGCATGAGTCTTGATTTTTGTATTTTTTACTGATGATTTCTTTTGCATTTACAGAGAAAGGAAATTTGATCTTAAACCTCTTTATTATTTCTTCTCAAGCGCTGAGATGAGGTTAAATTCTCAGCTTTGAAATGGCTAGACAACTTGAAATCTTGATTGTTTTAATGATTGTGATATATTCTGCACCTGAATTCAGCTGTGCTACCCTTACGTAGGCATTCTGTGTTTAATTTACTGTCTTCCCATTCTACCGAGGAAGACCTTCTTTGGAGAACACAAATAAGTTTGGTTGAGATGTTGTCTCGTAAGTGTTATCTCATTGCAGAAATTTAAAGCTGAAACGCACTACCACAATCCATGATTATCCAGACTTCTCACATTCTGCAAATCGCCCAAGATCTGAAAATTGGCTAGACAAAAGATTAAAAATAGCAGGAGATTATTTAGTTCCTTGAATACATTCTTTTATTGGATCACTATCAAGGGGGTACAGCCTTTATTCTTTTCAAATACGCAAATAGTTACAAATAAAGAATTTTATTATAAAATTGATAGTTTTTAAACTACAAGCAGGGAAAATTATTCCTATTAAAAAGTCTGTTCGTCTATTTAGGCATTTTTCCTTTCTCTAAGGTATGAGTGTAATAGGAGAAGTTCTAGTATACAGCTGTAAGACCACAGTATTAGAAATGTGCACTGGGGACCAGCTCTGGGGTATAATTTAAAAGGCAAAGATAAAAGTTCCAGTACCTGACATCGGTTTTTTTAATACATTAATAAAGCTGTGTTTCTTACAACTCTGTTTGCTGCATCACTTACCATGAAAAATATAGTACAGTATTTGTTTCAAGTTCTGCATTTATTGTGTTGATCTACATCTTATTTATGAACAGTCAGAAGAGAAGTCAACTCTTACTTGTATCAAACTACTCATACCAAATTATTAGCTAGATGCTGTGGAGGATGTAATATATCCTAAATGACTGATCTCTTGCTAGGCTGCAGTTGGCTCATACATGAAGACCTGAAGTCATCCTGTATCTCCGTCACTTGAAAATTGGAAAAGAACTTTTCCTCTAGTGTTTTTTTTGTAATCATGTCTGAGAGATAAGTATCCTATGAAATTCCAGCATTTTTTAACTGTTTAGCTACCGAGTCACTCTCAGTTGTCTAGAGAATTATTTAAAGATGGTCTATTCATCCACAGGTGTTGACAAGGACAGCATGTAGAATGCTACTTTGTCCTGGAAGCAGTGTACTGAACACATGTAATGTCTTGGGAGAGTGAGTGCTAGTAGCCCAGAATTCCTTCAATCCAGTGAATTTTCATTAGTACTCTTGTCAAAGGAAGATAGGTTTGAGTGGGAGAGGGCTTGGCTGTACAAATTCTGTGAATCAACTGTGGTTGGTTAAAACCAGCAGAGGGTAAGTGAGCTTCTTTATTGACGTGTACTATTCATATTGCTTTTGGAAGAGCACTCTGTTTGCCAAGTTTACTCACTCAAAATAATCTTTGGATAATTTCACCAGTGAATGCTTTAACCTTCAAATTTCAGCTCTGAATGCACAGTTCACTGTAGTGCTATTGCTTTGCTCAGTGTCCTAGGTGTTATGACAGACTATGACTGACAAGGTAGGGATAGTCAGGTCAAGCTAGAGTTGAACCCCAATCATCCTGCTTATGGAATGATGTTTATTTACATCAGTAATTTATATTTTACTCATAGATGTGGACCAGTTCACAATTTATTGATAGCTTTCCAAATTATTAATTGGGAAGTGTTATGTATTTGACTTTACGTAGAACAGAACAGTATTTGGGACATTTTTGTTGCACTGTCATGGAAACTCTGGAGATGAACACTGTGCTTCCTTCCTGAAGTCCACCATATTGCTTGAACAGTATTGTTGTAAAAATAGAAATAAAAATTAACCTTGTTTGATGTCCACACTCCGCCAAAGCCCCAAACCCTCACAATGTTAAAATAATTTTCGTGTCAACTTCCTTTGATTCTGATCACTATGGACTTCATTTTCCTTTCATTGACCCTGAATAAACATGCAGCAGCCTGGTGCAACTGCTTTTCAAGCCTCTCAAACTTCGCAAGCAGACTTACATTTTAGTTGTTATATAAACAAGAATATCCCAAATGACTTCATCTGGATTAAATGCTTTTGAAAGATGACAGTTATTGCCCTGGGGACTTGACATTGCTTTTTTTCTATAGAATAAGATAGATCATTGGGGAGTGGCAGTGTAAATTTCTTCATGACACGCTGCCACTTTGCTTCTGTTGTACACTAGTGGGGACTGCATAAGCGGATTAGGTTTTGAAGTCTAAAGAGTTTTATATCATCTCAGCAGACTGCAAATGTGCTTACTTGTAATGGCTAAGGTGGTGGCTGCAGCGATATGGCTCCCTCCTGTAAGTTATAAAATGAAAAAATACCATTTCATTTCATACGTCATCATGGAGTGCCAGTCACCACCAGTTTGTCATTGATCTGAGCCAAAAACATCCAAGGAGAAAGACTCTGCCTCCCTTGTCCTGGTTCTCTGCAGGGGAACCCTGAGATGAGTGGCTGGGGAGGCTCAGGTTCTTTTCTACATTCTGGCACTGGCCAAAATTGTCTCATTTCCCCCTGGCTCAGCTTCCCAAGCTGAGATACATACACTTTCCCAAGTGTATGAAAAATGATGTTGACTTTCTTTGCAAGACTTTTTGAGCACCATTCTTGGAAGAGATACGAGCATTACTACCAATCGATTTTCCTAAGATTAAAATTTAAATGCTTAAGCATAGGTTTTGAAACTGATTTACTTCAATACTATAAAAATTCTAAAAGCGTTTCATATATCAATTAGGTGGATTGCTGTTGTTATCTGTTGTTGTTTCCTGAAGTGTAACCAATTAGAATCAGAGCTTGGAATAGAGTTCCCTACGGAAGCAGAGTTGCAAGTGAAAACTACAGAAAATCACCACTAGATGGAGTCAATGATTTTCTAAATTATTCTTCATCACTTTGGATATAATAGAGTTGCAAAATGATTATGATCACTGAGTTGTTAAGTGGAATATGATAATTTAAGTAGCTCACCTGTATCTTGTTATAATTACATTATCTGTTCTTTAAGCTTTACAATTCTATGATTTTTCACCTCATCTAAAAATATTTTTTACAATTTGATGCTGAATAACAATATTTTAATAGAATTCTTTATCAGACTTACAACATCCTGTATCAATGCTCACATTCCCTATTCAGGTCTCTAAGTTGTTCTTATGATTCTCTTCAATCCTGTAGTTTCAAAGGGTAAGTTCAACTCTAGTGGTTTCATCCTTTTTATTAATTATACATTGATAAATAGGGTGAATTGCCATACTTATATTTTTAGTTCATGTTTAAATAAAAATAGTGTTATGCACTGTTCTGCAAAGCAACTTGGAAATCATCAACGATCATGAAATCCCAGTTGTTAGAAGTAAACTGTGCTAAATTTGCCAGCACAAAGATTCTTCTGTCAGGATCTGCAAACTTTACCTCAGACCAGGATTATTTTCCTTTCAAGTGTCATCCAAGTGAAATTGTAATAATTTTTTTAATGATGCATTATTTAGAATAGTCTAGCTTCCTTATCTGAAGATAGCTAGCCAGCCAAAAATTTCATTCATTTTTATTCCATAAAATATAATGTGTTTTCACCAAAGAGTTGTCCAGATGTGCCAGCTTTCCTCCCATGGGCAGTTACTAACGTGTCACTTGTGAAGTTGTGCAGAATATACAGCCATTCTCAACTTCTTCATTTTCTGAGATTCTTGCCCTGCAGGCAGACCCATTTTGGTTATCTTTTGCACAAAACAAAAAAGGGAGAAAAGATTTCCCTTCAACAACATTGCTCTTCTTGGACTACAAGTACCAGGCAGATTTTTAGTAATTTGTTGAAGAAAACCACTTCATTTCTGGCAAAACAAGCACGTGGCAGTACTTAAAAGGAACTCTTT
Source organism: Fregata magnificens (assembly GCA_013389945.1). Taxonomy (NCBI): domain Eukaryota; kingdom Metazoa; phylum Chordata; class Aves; order Suliformes; family Fregatidae; genus Fregata; species Fregata magnificens. Next base: position 12,718 of record WAAD01036968.1, on the reverse strand, counting down.
CACTATTTAGTGAATATAATCACTAGTTCAGAACTCTTTTACCAGTGCTGGATCTCTTCTAACACAGCTCTTACCTTATTTTCTTTCTTCTGTTAGTAACAAGAAAAAAAGTAATAAAAAGAAAATTCTCATCTTACACTTAATGTTTCTGTTACTAGGCAAATTAGTTAATGCTTTCAGGATATTACTTTTACCCAGCTTCTTAGAATATTCATTTATACTAATAAAGGAATTATTAATGATACTAAAAATAGAAGATAATCATTTTGGATATGTATACTACATAGTGAAAAAACCACAAACAGAAAGATATATATTATTTAAATACTACAGGAAAAACAATGAGAAAAGTATAACTTTATTGTTGTATATATGTAATTATATACAAAATTATAACTATTTAAAGAAAGCAGATGACTTGCATCTTATTTTTAATTATCCTCATCAAAAGGTGATACTGAAAAGAAATTAAGAGATTTATGACTCGATGATCCTTATGGATCCCTTCCAACTCGAGATATTCTCTTATTCTGTGATTCTATGTGAATCTCCTACTCGCTTGCTTTTCGTCGTCTTGTGTTTAGTGAAAAACATAAACAAAAGTGATGAGGAAGAAAAGAAAAACAGACTTTTTTGAGCCAAAAGCCTGTGCTTTGTTGCACATCTAAAATCTGAGCCCTATTATTCCTGTATAATATTACTGTAGAACTCAAACAGTCATATTCAATCTATAGGTGGCTTTTTCTATTCAGGTTGCTGAAAGCCAGACCGAGAATTTATCTAAATTCTGCTAATTATTTTTGGTCAAGTATTGTCCAAAGCACAATTATTTTGCAGACTGAATTCATGTTCTTTTAATCAACTACTCCTGCAGGGCCATAGGTTTAAAAATACACAGTACAATTACTTTCATACATAATGATGTAGCTAAGACTTTAATAGTTTGTGGTGTCTTTTCACATCTAAACAAGCAAATGGGTTTATGCAACGATTGTGTTGTATAAAGGTCACACACTAACAAATGAAATGGAACACATTAGAATAAGCAATTTCTATATAAACTTAATTTTGTAAAGTTTACAAAAATCATTTTTAAACCATATGTAGGCTCAGAGTCAGCTATATTGTGTATCTGATGATATAGTCATCTCTTGGAATAGTTTGTTTCACTATCCAATTAATTTTGGAATTATACCGTATGGATTTGACGTGTTTGCTTTATGCATTCATAGCTGTTATCAAGAACTTTAATGGCTTACCAACCCCCACCTATGAATAAAGCTTTTTCCTTTGTAAAACTGAAAGGATGTGGCAGAATAGAAGCAAGAAGAGTTTTTACACCTCCTCTTGTCAGTCTGAATGATTCACTAGTCATGGTAGGCTGTATGCTCTATATCAATACAATTAAATAATCAGTACCTGTAAGTTAAATCACTTCTCACACCCACTAGTAAAAATATGACAATAAAGCTATTCCCATTATGGTTTTCTTTCTTCATTGAAAGTAATTACATATAGTTTAGAGACTACAGCTACAAGGCATAAAAAGATGCCTAAAACTTTTTCTCAGTAGGTAATAAACTAAACAGAAGAAAAGATACATTTCTGTAGAAGTAAAGATACATTTCTGTAGAAGTACAGTATATAATTTTTACAGGGACAAAGACACTGAGAGATGGTAAAGTATCTTTTGCTTATTTAGTTGTAGGCCCTGTAAATGTCATTAGGATCCTAGACAAACAGTATTTTTGACTTGAGAATTAACTGCATGATGCAGTAGTTATAAAATGAACATATAAAATTTTTTTTTTTTAAATGAAGGATTGGTTTAACACTTAAACTCATTCAGTAGGAAGAAGGTGCGAGTTACATGGCTAGATTTTCTAATAACATGTATTGGGTCTTGACAGCTAAAAAGCTCTGCTAATTCCGTGTAAAACCTGTGATCCCTATATTAGATTTCTGTTAGAAATCTAGATGGCAATGAAAGTTTTTTGCTATCTTTTCACAGGGTTCTTTATCTAAAATGAAGTTGTTACCAACGTGGTAGCTAGAGTGTAAAAAATATCATTATGATTAATAAGAATTATTATCTCTGAATTTGTGACTTTCTTAATCAACTCTGAAGTATATCCAGGCACCATGAAAAGTCCAACTCACTGTCTTTTTAGTTGGATTTTAACAGTGCCTTAAAGAAATAGTGAGAAAACAATAAAGTTAATCTTTACAGGTTTATGTTCTACAATGATTCGTGCGCTAGAGGTGGACAGGCCAACCTTGGGCTCTCTACATCTTAGAAATGCAGAGAAAAGGTAACTCCTATCTTTTGTTGTGTTTGAGTAATGAGTACCTAAATAATGTGCCTGAGCTCTTTTTGGCACGGTCAACATCAGCTTACAAACCAAAGCATTTCAGGGAAGCTCTAGGTATGAAATTTAGATGTTCAGTCTAGACAGATAGTACAGTCAAGCATTAGTATTTTGAGGCTGCATGTAGCATTCAACATACATGAAAGGAGATTATATATATTATACCTTGTCTTTTGGTAACTTAGGTGGTCATTTTAGTGGAGAGAGGATAATGAAAACTTAGAAGTGATGCAAATGGCCATCAGTGAAGAAAGGCTGGAAGAGGAAGCATCTCAAGGCATTTTTTTGCAGGAAGGTTTCATTTTGCCGTGTAAACTCTTGTATATACCTCTGTTACCCTGGAACTCTACCTTTTTTACTATGAGAAAAGATTTTAAGTGTTCTTTGGGGAAAGAGTTCAATTTTGGCCTTTTAGACTTTCTGTCCTTTTGCCAGATGGAGAAGGAGCATAAATGCCTAATTAAAAGGCAGTTGAGTTTCTGTCTCAATAAGAATTCATACTGAAGTTTCTCAAGCAGGGAAAGTATTATAAGAAGTTACAAGGCAGAGCAAGAAATTTTGAGGAATACATCTTGACGGACTCATTTTGTTGGCTTGCAGTGAAATGGACTGCAGACTTGATGTACTGAAGTTTGAAAATAAACTTAATTTGGCATTTACCCACAAAACTTAAGCAAGGTACGTTTATTTTATAGTATAATGCAATGCCATTTTAGAATGCACAATATGTCTTCACTATTGATAGAGTCATAGTCAGTGGCCACACTAGAGGCTTTTGGGACAGACAGCATTATTAGTATTGATACATTATGGGAGATGTACTTAGACTGCAGGAAGGGGTTTTTTTTGGCTGGACACCTAAGGCAACAGCAAAAGTTAGTGCTGATATTAAAGCTGGCACTTTTATTGCGTAGTTCACAGCTAATCTTAAATGACTAGGGAGAGTTAACATATCTGATAGATTACTGCTTGAGGATGCCTGCAGACTAGCCAGATAGTGCAGCATTGGTTACTCCAAGACTGCAAAATGCCCCCCCTGCCCTGCCCCCTCGTATTTTCTGAAACACAATTCTGTTATGTGTCTTTTAGCAAAGTATATGTGCTAGCTAGCCTGCATCCATAATGACTCCTAAGACTCTTTTAAGGGCCAAACCATTCATATAAACCCTGAAGGTGTTCAGCATGCCCTCGGGCCCTTCCTAAGCCCTTAAGGTCCTCTGACATACCATGCAAATACAGGTACGCTGAAGTGGCCTTTGTTCCTCTATGAACACATGTATAGTGGTAGAAAGGAATAGACAAGAAGGAGAATGCTGAGAATTTCTGTTCCTGTCTATCACAAAAGATACCTGGTGGGATTTCAGAGTTCCCTCTGCTGAGTTTCTTACCTGTGCTTCCAGGCTGGCAGTGAGATTCACAGGAGTTTTATGTCATCTGCTGTGCACTGACCATACTAATTGGGATAAAAGGTCTTGTGATGAGCAGACTCATGAGAAAGTGGGGAATGGCCTGGGATGCCACAGAGAAGGCTATTCCCACAGCTGAAAGCAGCTTCTGACTTTTTCTCCTCTTTCTGTGTGTGTGTGGAGACAAGTGCTTTTCCCAATGTGGATACTGATGGCTAGGCTACCCTTTGACACACCCTGAGAGAAGGCAGGAAAAAGAGATCTGCTCAGTTCATCAGCTATTACCTTGCAGAGTAGCTTAACAGGTACAAATCGTACTTGAAACACGTGCAATTAACCCTGACTAACAAAGTCTATTGTGATTGGGTAGGGGTGTTAGATATGAGAGATTGCTAAACCAGGTTATTTAGAAATGCTGGCAAGATTTGCTGGAGCAGAGGCTCCAGAGGGTTGGGGACAGGGGACATGCTGCCTTTTGAAGCCAGAGCCTGGAGAAGGATATGGGTTGCAGCTCCGGTGATCATTCAGGTCATGCATGTGAAAGTTTGGCAGGCCCAGTTCCAGGCCTGAGCGTACATTTTTCTTTCATTTGTGACAATACTGCATTCTGCACTGATGTGGTGCATCCCCCCAGCAGGTATGTTACGGCTGTGGCAGCATGGGTAGTCCAGGGAACCACCCCTAAAAACACAAAACAGGCAAGATAACAGACTGTAATTAGTGAATTTTGTGAATGCAATATTACAAGCTGGGCAAATGACAGCAGGTATCTGTTTCCTTTATGTGGGCACGTCCTCTGTAACGTCCCATTTCCTAGAGTTGCTTAAATTCAACTTTGGTCTTGGGACAATTTTTTAAGCAATTGTCATGATTTTTCTAGTATTAGATGTGAGCTACATTTATATCAGTACGTGACTCATATCAATAATTAGATCCTTACTCACACAGCTTAGTGAGCGCTCTGCTTATAAGTTTAAGTCAACTATTTCCTTTCTAAGACAGAAAAAGTACTGTGAATAATTCTGCTATGCAATTTATGATTCTGTTGTGTAGGTCTTTGAAGTAATTCTTCTGATTTTTTTATATATCAGGTATTTCTCCTGATGCTTGTCAAAGCTCCAGGTATGTCCTTATATGTTTGAGCCATATTTTGTATGTATCTCTTTGCCTTTTGTTTATTCAACAGTTAATATAAGCAGAAGGATACAAATTAAGTTTTTAGCCCGAGTGCTGACTGATTAGTTTTACAAGAGAAAGACATCAGTGGTATTATATATGGTTTTAAGATGCACAGCACTGGTGGTATAATGAACACATGATAGGTATGCATAAAGGAGTATGTTTGTGTGCATGTAAAGTGGCATTATATTGAAGAATCTGAGGTGGGTTGTCATGGAGATTAAAAGCTTTGAAACTCTATTCGTTGGTATTAGTTGTTTTTGCTGGGCATAAGGATATTGGTTCTGCTACTTTGAAACTTTCATTGTAAAAACGGTTACACTTTCACCTGTATTGCAAAGGCTATTCTAGCAGGCTAAGTAAATAAAGACCTGATAAGCACATTCAACTTAAGTAAAATAAACTGATCTATTTTTGAGCAACATTACAATTTTCATTTCTAAGCCATTAAGATGCTCATCTTTTAACTGTGTAGTGTTTCACGCTATTTATAAGGTGTCAGAAAATTGTCAAGTCCCCCAAACCTTCCTACCCCCTACCAAGAAAAAAATAAAGTTCTGGTCGCTGGCAAATGAAAAGATTTTCTTTAGATGGAAATGATACAGAAATGAAAAGCATCAAATATGTTTTGCTAGCATGTGCTTTTACAGTATTATATACATTTTCAGCTTTCTCTTTATAAAAAGCTAGGAAATTTATGGTGCTTTTTCCCTAAGGAATTAGAATAAAAACTTATAGACAAGTTTACCTTTGAAGAGCATTATTTTCTGCATGAGATCACTGATGTGTTGCAGTTAGTATGGTTGTTTTTTTAACCAATAAATCAATGAAAATGCTGCAACAAATGCTGCATACATACACAACATCACACACACTCTGAATGAGTAATACAGTTTTCATAACAGACTTGAAGTGATGATTATTAACTAGAATTATATATATTTATATTTAAACTGACACTACAGAATTCTTTTGAGTCTTGACAGATATGTGGAATATTTAAATGGAGTAATTATAGTTACCAGACCTCCTGGGATTAACCTGCTGGAAAGAAAGTGACATTTTACAAAGAGAAAAATGAATTTATAATGTGGAAAAAAGCTAAAAATGAGGTTATGGTGTGCCTGTTTATAACCATTCGGGGGAAAATATGTTTACATGGAGTCACTAATACGCTGTAGCGATATACTTCACTTACACTTAATTATAGTGGGGCTTTGAATATAACTTATCGGGTTCTATGTTTCCAGAAATAGAATAAGCCATACTGAAAGGAAACTTATAAGTTATTTTATTTTTGGTGCATTCGTGTTTAGGAGTTGATTCTATGCTATTTATATTTTTGTCAGGAATACCTACGAAATTCAACATGCTCTATGCCAATATAGAAAAAATACATCCAAAAGAGAACAATACCAACCTCTCCCTCTGTGGCACAAACTACTTTTGCATAAATCACACCCTTTCACTTGTAAGAGGGACCTATTCTCTCAGGCATACTCAGATTTTCAATTAGAGTAGGTTCTTCAATGACAAACACTGCCTGCTGAGCTCTCCTGAACTGGAGTTGAATAGAATCACAGAATCACCATACAATTTAGGTTGGAAGAGACCTTTTGAGGTCATCTGGCCCCACTCCAAGCAAGACCAACTTAAATATGTTACTCAGTACCTTGCCTGATTGAGTTTTGAGTAGTGATGATGTCACAACTTCTCTGGGAAACCTGTTGCACTGACTATGGTGAATATATTTTTCCTAACACCTACTTGGAATTTCCCGTGTTGCAATTTGTGTCCATCACCTCTCATCCTATCACTGTGCACCCTAGAAGGAGTTTGGCTCCGTTCTTCCATACCCTCCTAGTAGGTAGTTGAATACAGCAATAAGATCAATAATATCTCCCCTTTGCTTATTCTTCTTAAGACTGAACGAACGCACTCCTTGCAGCCCCTTCTTGTACACCATGTGGCCTGGTGGCTGGCTGGTACAGACAGCCAGAGTCCCTGGAGGTTGTGATTGATTGCTAAAAGCAGAACTAGAAAAATTCAGGATTAAGTGGAAGGAGGTTATTTCAGAAGAAGGAAGTGACTAAGCAGGAGAGAGATCAACTGTTCCTTTAGGGAGTTGTGAAGACCCTGATGTCAAGTGTATGTCTAATGCAACAGATAATGCCATCCATGAGCTGGCAAGGAAACCTAAGCCATAAGAACCTATGAAATTACAATTTAAGAGAAACATTACACTCAAGGGTATTGAAGTGACCTTAACTCATGATCTGCCTATGTACTATGATGTTATCTATAGCATAAATAAAAGTGAGGCATGGTGTATGACAACAATATCTTCCTACATTACAGAATTTTCATCACAACTTTTACATTATATACAATAAATATAATGTATTTTTTATTAATTCAACATATTTATCATATCTTCTCACCATCCTTCAATCAGTCAGGACACCATAAGTAATTTTCTTCTCCTAAATGTTCCAGGCCAATAAATTGATAATGCATGACTAAGATGAGGTGAAACTCACACACGACCCTCCTCCTCTTTCTGTTACATTTGACAACTAAAACCTGAAGTTACTACCATTGCTCTTCCTGTAACTATGGTTATTAGTTAACTTCAACTTCTATTACTAGGAGAAAAAAATGCTGTTACTAGTTTCTTTTTTAGCAGCAAAACTTTCTCCTGTTTTTCCCACAGCACAGTCATTCAGCCTTTACTGAAAGCTACACTTGCCCAGAAATAGTACCTGCTGGTATGCTTTTTGGTCTCTTTCTCCCCTTGCCCAGGCAGCAAAAGAGGATTTAAAAAAATATATCTACACTATAAATTGCTGCAATGAACCATGCAACTTGTTAATTAAATATAAACATTTCTTTGCAAAACATTTGGCCAAGTATTTCTTGAAGGTAATCACATGGAATTCCAACTACAGAATGATTACCCCTTCCCTGAGAAGTAACCATGGCAAATGAAGAGTAAATAAAGGAAAAAAACCCCAAACATGCAAAGTCCCCTTTTAAATATTTTATTCTGTACTTACACTATCTTCTGTCTTCATCAGGGTAGTGTCAGCACCTTGTAGTTGTGCATTAAGCTAAGTGTATAATGAGTGGTTCATTCTCTTTCTTAGCTTCTCCTCAAGGGGGAGAATTAAATGTGCACTTATACATCCTGTTTTGGTGGAGTTTTATTTTTTAATTTTTTAGAAGATTCATGCAGAAGGTGCCTTAACTGCACAAAGTTGTCAGAATGAAGGACTCAGGGGACAGAGAATTACAGAGCAGAACATTATTACGTATCCTAGTAACTATTCTTTTAATCCTGTCTCAGCCTATACAACCACAAAAGGGCAGGAGGAATAAAGGCCTATTTCCCTTATTTCCCGAATCTGCATGTGATTCTACAAAGCAAGGCAAGCATTGAAATGCTTAACTGTTGGGAGCTCTGCTGGACAGTGGGATCTTCTTGAGTGTGTGGAGGACAGTTAGTGGGTAGTGTCATCCCACGCCCGAGCTGTCCTAGGGGATTTCTTTTCAGGAGCTACACACAGTAGAGCCAAGCCATTTTGGAAGAGGGTCTGCAACATACGTCTTTGCTATTCAAGGAGAATGTACTACCTACCAAACAAGAGGTGACAGGTGTGTTTCTGAGCTCCTCTTGTTTGAGGCCACTTTGCACAGATATTAGTTCTTCATTGGACATGAGAAGCTGGGCAAGTATGGGAGTCAAAGTGTTGAAGGCTGCATATAGTTCCGCAAAATGTCTGGCTGCCCAGCACCTATATATTAAAGAAGAAGTTTTAATAAGATTTCTGTCTTTTTCTGTAGTCTGTCTACATGTAACATTGTAGCAAAACTAAGTAAAATCTTTAGATAAAACTTAGTAGATGTCTCCTGTTCCCCACTTTATCCTTCCATGTTTTGCTGAATATTGGGAGAATAAAAAGACAAGGAAGAGAGGGAAATATTTGCCTAATGTGAATGAGAGAGTTACAAAATGAGCATTCAACTTGAAGAGAATGTCAGGGAACAACAGTACCTTATACTGCACTCTGAAAAATTGTAAAAAGTACAAAGGTTCATAACATATTGTAAAGCAAATTCTTTAGAAATTGCTCTGTTATCTTGGAGGTAACAGACACACCATATGCTGTGTCTGGCAGTTGCTATGGCAACTACTTTTAAAATTTAAGCAGGGGAAAGTATTGCCTAAAATCTCCATGACTTGGGGCCAAATCTTGCATGATGCTGAGCACCAAGGGAGAGTAAAAAAAGACATAGAGGAAATCTTAAAATATCTTTCTCCTTAGCTTTTGAAATTTTGTCTTGAAATACTTCTTATTTGTTTCAGGAGATTGCAAGCCCTGGACTCCTGAGAACATTGAAAAAGGGGTGAATGTGAGGACTGCAATATCTTAAATTTAATACTGTGCAAACTATTTGTGATGAAAAATAGGAAAAACCTATTTGTTCGTAGAGGCATTTTACATTAAAATTGTGATATTTATCTGAATGTCATCTTTTTATCACTGTTTTATGTGCTTGGGAGTTCTTCCCTATAAGTCAAAGAACAGTAAAATTCTTGAAGGAAGTAGATGGGAAGGTAATACATCTTAATAATCTGCCAGGCTTATTAAAAAATAGCATATGCAGATTTGTTTCTGTGGAAAAGTTGTTTCAGGCTTTGATTAATGTTTGCACTATCCCACCAGCAGCCTGCATAATGCACTTCTAAGGCAAAAGAGGCTTAAAATATTGAAAGAGGATGCTTCAGTGCAAGTAAAATTAAGGAGATTTTGTTCACCTTCACCTTAAAGGGTCTATTAGACCATGGTGCAATGAATGCTGTTATAAACAAGTTCAGCGTCTCGGTAACTGGATTTCTGTGATCAAGCTGCATCATAAATTCTATCTTGCCCACATGCCTTCTACAGTACCTCCTAGAGGAGACTGAAAACGTGGGACATAATTTAGCCAGAATACAATAGTTGTGTACTGTAGCTCTTAACAAAACTACCTATACAAATTGCACAATGTGGCCTGGAGTCCTTCAGTAATGGTCTGATCCAAGGTCACTGAAATCAGTGGGATTTTCTCTATGGCTGTCCTTGTCCTCAGGCTTTGTTCGAAGTACTGCCCATGCTGCTAACCTTATATTGATACATATCAGATTAATCATTACCAAAAATGTCTCACGTTCTGAGCACACATCATGTAATGCTGGCTTTTTAAAAGTAAATAATTATTTTTTTGAATCATATTAAAAAAATCTTAGATTATATGAGATCCTTGAAAGAAAGTTTAATTGGTCTCAAGGGTATTTATCTCATGCTGTTAGGTCACACTGGGGTGAGGACTTTCTGTAAGTTCCTCCTCCAAAATAATGTATCCTGAGAGCTATTATCCTGTGATTCTGGCTCT
>WAAD01036967.1:26510-54510 GCA_013389945.1 Fregata magnificens | reverse complement strand
CGGATAAAGAATCAATCTGATTTGTTTAATGAGGGTAGTACCTTGTAGCTCTGAATATAAGGGAGCTGGACTTGCTGACATAAAACATTGGTTTTATTCCAAGGTCATAAAAAATTGTTTCACATAGATGTGTAACTGTGCATCATGTTTCAGTAGTGCCAGCAGACTGCCTGGATGGGAGTTCTCATGAAGTCCCCTATTTATTAGTGTCCAGACCATTTAGTGAATTTCTCCCTTTGCCTTTTTAAAAGGTGCTTGTGAATGGACTTGGACTTGCTTGTGGATTTATTACTTATGATCATCTCTGATGGGAGAGAAGATAAGCAAAGCATGATTCAACCATTGTTTTTGGTGACAAGTCCCCTAATTCACGTTGTGCTGCTTCTGATGCTGACAGAGGTCAGCACAAGGCGAGTGGTGAAGGACTTTGGCTTTTCTCAGGAAGACAGAACTGGGCATGGGGGCTGCATGTGTCACACGTGTTATTCTTTATCCAATATTAAACACGTATGCTGCAAAGCTCCTGCTTTCTTTGACCACCACTCACCATAGACATAGGCATTCAACAACTACAAGGGCATACATATAAACAGAACTAGCAATTGGTACTTGTTGTGTCAGACTTCCATTTAGAGGTGTAGAGAACATTTCATGATGTTCTCTCCCTCTGAATTAATTATCTATAGCTCTTCTGTTTCTGTTCCGTCCCATCCCTATTAAGGGAATGAAACAGTCCAGAAGAGAGACATGCATGGAAAAAGAATAAGCACCTGTATTTATGGGCCCATGTAAATCCAAGGAATTTATTTAATGTGGATTTAAATTTTATATGAAAATGGCTTGTCCACTGCTTACAGTCAAAATGGTTTGAATACAAACTTCTGGTTTTTACTTCTCACAGATGTCTACACTTTAATTTGATAATTTCTTTTACCTTGCTGTTACAAAGCAGGAGGTCTAGATTTTGACCTGAGATATTTCCTATTACAGAAAAATCTACTTAATGGTGTTGTGTATTACTAGCTCATGTGAACCAATGTATAACTGATTCCTTAGTCCACATTAAGTATGTTGTCTCGAGTATGTTGTGTAATTTTCATACTAAAATAAGAGCTCTGGCCTGCGGTCTCACCCCTAGTGCACATTCTCTGTCTTCCCCTTGTGCAATATGTCTTAGTCTAGTGCTTGAAGTTTGGAACAGAATAGCTGAAAGAAAAGGTCTATTATGGCATTTTGGGAATTATTTCTGCTTTCTCTATCTTCAGTTCTTCCCTTTCGGTTGTTTTCCTTTTGCGTTGTTTTTCCTTTGTTGTTTTGAAAGGGCTGATGTGTACGCACAATGTCATGTCTTCTCAAGTGTACTCAGGAAAGGGACTTCCACCAGCTCCCTTGGCAATGTATAAGAGCAGTCCTTCTTCTCTCCAAGCAATGACTTTCAGAAAGTTGCTGGAAATTTCTCTAGGGTCACCTTATTCATCCCTCCCCACAAGAGCTTTAATGCTGTAAAATCTAGGTCTGAAATATGACAATCCAAGGCTGTCTTTCCCTTTTGCAGATTACCTTTTCTGTAAATATTACTTCTCTCATCCCAGTCCTCCCCCCATTAGTAGCTATTAATGTCTTAATAACACTAGCATTCATTAGGAAAATGCATTTCACCTTCTATCACATTCAGATCAGAACTGATCACTTTTTTAACTTTGGGGAAGAGATTTTTTCCAGGAGGTGCTTGCTATTCAGAGATTGTATTTCACATTGCAATTGAAAGGGATTTAATGACCCATTTATAATAATTACAGCTGTCGTGTTTTTGTTCTTAATACATTTTGTGAATGACTAACTGCAGCACCTCCCAGCTGGCCTCAGTAATGCTTGATGGGGGTCTTTGTCCCACCAGGTCTAGAAAGTTTCATAAAAAGAGTAATGTCAAATAATGAAAGTTAAAAGGGTGATGTGTAAGTCTTTATTTGACACACCTATTCAAATAATTTGTCACGCCATGGAATTGCTGGAATAGAACAATAAGGAATGAAAGAATGAAGTGTTATGTTGTCTTCCACGATTCAGTGTTTTATTTACTCTATGACCTTATTTTTGGATAACATTTTAGGCCTACTGGACCTAACACAACTAGAAATTTTAGCCTCAGGCTGCACTTGCCAGCTAAAGAGCATGACTGTGTTATACCAGGGGAATCTATAATGGTATAATAGCTTCACAGGTAGGCTAAAATGTAATTAATCATCTATTAAGAACTGGGAAATTGGTCACCCTGTGTAGCAGGAGCTGGTTAGGAAAAGAATTAATGAGTTTAAAGTTATGTCATTTCTCTCACCACTTTACCTAAACATCTTACTGTAGTCATTTACTCATTCATTTATTCATCTTTTCATTCATTCATTTATGTTCTCAGCATCACTAAGCAACATTCTCTTGATCTTGAAATCTGTGTTTTCTTCTATTTCTGGCACTTTTCAACATGTTACATGGGCTTGTATTTGCATGTTTTGATGAATGAAATATGAAAGTGCTAATGGAAGAATAAGTCTTTACCTGATTAATCACACTCTAAAACTCTAAAATTAGACAGGGATGTCAGTGAAAAATATGTTTGCCAAGTGACTTTACCAGGACCTAGAGCATGCCAGACCCAGCTGGTTACTTTCTTGATAAAAGAAACACAGTATATTTCTCACTTCTGGATTTCAGTAGAGTGATTGAATTGATGCAGTGTCAACTTATCTAATGATGTAAGAAAGATTGGGAATTAACACATGCATTGTAAAATGTGCAAGGATCTGGATAAACTGGCGATGAATGTGGATTGCATGAAAAGCGAAACTAACTTGTTTCAAAAGGGAACTTGATCGATTTCCAGAATAGATTACATGATGTGTGTGTCCTACTGGAGGAGGTCTATGGATCTGGAGACTGAAGAGGTTCTTCTCAGGCCTGCCTTCTTGTGGAGGGAGGGAAGGAGTCTGACGTATTCAGAGTCACAGAGCAGGAATAAGACTTCAATAATAGCATCTTAAATGCAACCGTGCAGCTGAGGTGGTAGTAGACAAAGCCAGAGAAAACTTTTTTGAGATAAGGGACACATCTGCGCCTGGACATGTGTTAGTTGTGTGGACTCGGAAGAAAGGTGTGTCCCAGAGGTATTGCCAGAGTAGGTGCAAAAAGCTTCAAGCATTCAGCACAGATAGAGCACACCAACGCTTAGATATTTTAATGTTGTAGTAAGTGCTGAATATGCATATTATTACAGGGGGGCACTGGATCCTTCAGATGTTGTTGGTACACAAAAAATAACCATAATACAAACAATGGCACGCACCAGTAGACTTTAGTAGAAACGAGTCTTTCAGGCACTGTCTTACACTCTGCCAGTCTTAAGCAGATGAGCACAAATTGAATTTCATGCTAACTTGCTCTGGGCAATAAGCACCCAAGTTTTTAATTAAGTTTTAGTGAATTAAGGTAACTTAATTAATTTTTTTTTCACACAGTTCACAGATACAACAAAAATGTTTTGATAGCAATATTAATCTGCTCCATAATCTGCATATACTACAGGCAGTGTTGCTGGTGTCATTAGTGACACTGGTGAAATAACCGCATGCTGGCTGTGAAACTTGGCAAAGCAACTGTAAAAACTAAATAGCCTGGTATAGAATAAATTGGTAAAACCAACAGATTTCAAGTATTTAGAAGCAACTAGAGGGGAATGGGAGGAAAACCACTGAAACTGGAAAGGAGAGGAGAATGAAACTTTTTACTGTAAAGGCGGTCATATACTGAAACAGGTTGCTCAGAGAGGTCATTGAGTCTCCATCCTTGGAGATATTCAAACCCCATCTAGACATGGCCTGGAGCAACCTGCTTTAGCTGTTCCCATTCTGAGTAGGTTGGTTGGACTAGATGATCCCCAGAGGTTCCTTCCACCTTCCAACGTCAACTATTCCATGTGATTTTGTATCAAATGATGGTTGCATAGAAACCCTCACTTCTGATGTTTGCTCATTTTTAATGAGTGCTTGATTTTCTAACACTCTGGGCCTTTTAATGTAAGGTGTATATGAACATGTGTAGAGATGGGGAGTGTGGACATCAACACAGATATACAAAAAAAACCCCACAATAAGTGGATACTAACACTTATGTATAACGTGACATACAAGTTGCACATCATACATGATTATCGGGCCTGTGAAGGTTAATTCTTTCCCTCAGGACAGGCAATGAGGAAAGCACAGATTTAGAAGGAAGGAAACCAAGGTTTGTTTCCAGAGCTGCTTTTTGACCTGCAGTACAACCACGCAAAAGCATCTGGTTTATATTGTCTATTGGTAATGCCAGAGAGTCAACTGTCTCTCAGCATGTGTGTATGGAGTAAGATCTCCATCTCAGCAGGAGCTGCCAAAGTTGCCTGGTATTGACTTGGTCCTCTGCTCAGTGGATGAGAAGAACGAGGAATCAGTCTCTAAAGTTGTGTTGGTCCATTTACCATGTCAGGATATGCTTGAAGAATGGTGTGGTTTTGGCAGATGTCACGAGGCAAGGGCTGGGGCAAGAAGTACAGCCCCATATACTTGTGCGTAGGGTGTCTGGATTGCTCTAGCTTCTCCTTGTATGCACCTTCCTCAACCAGAGGCACAGGGAATTAAGAAGACAGCAGGCTCAGGAAGGGAACTAACTAGTCAAATCGCTTTTCAATGTCAAAGGCTGAGAGGATGATTCATACGCTCCATCACCTTCTCTCTTCCAGAGCACTTGTTCAAATCTAGAGTAGGTCAACATTGACCAAATTGTCTTCACTTGAGGAGAAAATGAATACATGATTAAGTCCTGTTTTAAAGGAGAATGTGTATCTCCACACATAAATCACTGCTCTCACCTGACTATCATTCCTACCAATATTTCTCTGACCACAGTAGAAGTTTGGTGTGCAGAGCATGGGCTGTAGGACTGCAGTTCAGCCTACATATTCTGTTCTTTGTGATATAAGAAGAGGAAAGGGTGAGAACAGCATTTCCTGGAAGTAGTCAAACAGACTCAAAATATGTCAGGGAAGAGAAAAGAAAAGTGGGTTTATGCCCTGTGATTTTCTGACATATTTTTTCCGATTAATGTTTCAATTATGGATGTACTGCATATGGCCAGTTATGCTAGTATTTTTCTTTTGTGAAATCTCTGAATATTTTTATTGTTTTTCATTTTAAATAGTGCCTTAGTGAACCTTGAAACAATGGCTGAATATTTTTCATCTCCAGAGACATGCAAGGTATTAACAGGAAGCAGAAGAATGTCCAGAAGAAAGAGGAAAAAAAAAAAAAAGAAAAGAAAAAATTAAAAAACAAGCTAAAAATCCTAAGCAAAAGACTTGATAATTTCAAGAGAGGTGTTTAGCATGAGATTTTTTTAAATTGGGGGGTGGGGAAGCAAGTATTGTTCAGGCACATGGAAGAAATATCATTCTTAGGTGGTATAGGTGAGAATGCTGCATGAATAAGGGGCACAAAACTGCCAGAACACGGGATCTGAGCACCAAAGTCACAAAGGAGATAAGGAATAAAATGCAGCATGTGCAGACCAGTTCTGTGCCATGGAAGGAGAGACAATCCTGAGTTTGAATGGGCAACCAGATTGCAGAAAGAGCCTTATCTGGTCTTCTGCAAACATTTGACTGTCAAAAACCAACTGAGCTGTGAGTTTCCATTTGGTTTTATTGTCATTCCTAATGAACAAGGGGAGAGAAAATGGCAAAGGAGGGAAAGAGGATGGTACATAGAGCTTTTAAGAGAGGAGGAAATATCTGAGTGTTTGGACAGTCCTGAGGGTTTTGGAGTTAGATAAGAAGGGAGTCTGAAAAGAAATAGAGCAAAGGGTATCTATCTTGTCAATGGATAGCAATTTTCATAGAAAAATAGAAGAGAAGTGCAGAGAGAAGGAGGACAGGAAACACGTTCTGGTGAAGATGTGCAGCCCAACCCAGCTGTTTGGGACAGAGGTGTTATCTCTTCACAATATGGCAGGATTTGGGGCAGAAAAGAAAGAAAGAGAAACATTTTCTGACTTCAAAGAGTGCTGGGTGTCCAAAGAAAGGTCTAAGGAGAGTTGTGATATAGTACATTGATGACCAGCCTGATTTAAGGCTGTTACAGAAGATGTGCCTAAGAGGTAGGACAGTGTGAAATGTGAGCCAAGATTACAGATGTCACCAAGAAAAAGGGGACAAAAGCCTGATGGGACACTAACCAAGGGCTGTGGAAGAGAAGTCCCTCGGAGGGGGGGGGCAGGCAGGATAGGGAGGGTGGGCTCTGAAGCAAGAGAGGTGGCTGAAAAGCCCTTGAAAGGGAGAATAGTAAAAAGAAAAGAAACTAGGAGGAGTGGCTGTTAATGTTGAAGGAAGCTGACAATCAGACATGCAGAAATGAAAAAAAATCTTAATTCTGCCCTTGTAAAATAATCTTCCAAGAGACATAGAAAAACAATGCCACTACAATCGCAGAAAATGAGAAAGAATAAAGCATGGACTGAATATTCATTAAAGGAAGAAAAAAAGCCTTGTACCATTAGAGATTTGTCTAGAGATGGGATGTTGTCCTCCTGCCTCTAGTTGTTACAGTTCTTGGACTGAAGTCCGAAACAAAAGCAGAAAAGGAAGATCGAGCCAAACTGCAGCTGGCGGATTATCGTGGATTCCTGGCAAACTGCTGTGAATGTGCCTCGCTCGCATTTTCTTACAGCCCTCACCAACAGCTACTTCAGCCTCTCCAATAATGAAGATGTGTCTCTCTCATTTACACATATTGAAGCCATTCCATTTTAGCATAAATAATTAATTATTAATTGGAGCAGGAACCAGGAGAAAGTGTCCTGCATACCAGGTGAATGCCCAAACTACTGTATTATGGAGAAACTTCCACGTTCTATTGCTCATTAGGTCTTAATTCAGCTATGCAAAGAAGATCAGTGTCAACTGAAATGGCTCTGTCCCAAATAACCATACAATGCACTGAGGAGGGCATCTCCAAAGAAGGTGAAAAGCCTAGTTTCAAGCTCTCTGTCTACTTCATTTGAAGCAGAGCTTTGAACAGTGTCGTGGTTTAACCCCAGCAGGCAACTAAGCACCACACAGCCGCTCGTTCACTCCCCCCCCAAGTCAGATGGGGGAGAGAATCAGAAGGGTAAAAGTGAGAAAGTTCATGCATTGAGATAAAGACAGTTTAATAGGGAAAGCAAAAGCTGCACGCGCAAGCAAAGCAAAACAAGGAATTCATTCACTACTTCCCATCAGCAGGCAGGTGTTTAGCCATCTCCAGGAAAACAGGGCTCCATCATGCATAACGGTTACTTGGGAAGACAAAACGCCATCACTCCCAACGTCCCCCCTTCCTTCTACTTTCTCCAGCTTTATATGCTAAGCATGACATCATATGGTGTGGAATATGCCTTTGGTCAGTTGGGGTCAGCTGTCCCAGCTCTGTCCCCTCCCAACTCCTTGTGCACCCCCAGCCTCCTCGCTGGTGGGGTGGGGTGAAAAGCAGAAAAGGCCTTGACTGTGTGTAAGCACTGCTCAGCAGTAACTAAAATATCAGTGTATTATCAACACTGTTTTCAGCACAAATCCAAAACATAGCCCTATAGTAGCTACTATGACGATAATTGACTCTATCCCAGCCAAACCCAGCAAAATCTCCACCCCTTATTCCATACCATTTACGTCATGCTCAGGTCCCACACTATCCAATACATTCTCATTACCCACACCCCTTCCCATCCTTTGATATAATACACAGATATCATTCCCTTAGTCTAGGGACCACCCCTGTGAAATGTCTGTAAAATGTCCATAAATGTCCACAAAATGTCCGTTGAGTTCATTTAGTCCATAACTTTGGGCTCCACCTGTTATGGTGGTCACTCAGGCTGGGAGAGAAAGTGTGTTGCATGGAGTTACTGGGCACCAAAGCCAGCTCAGGTTGGGTCGCTGCTGCACTTGCACTGCTTCTTGTAAGACTTGTCCTCCACTGGTTCAGATGGTTCCGACTCTAGTAATTCCCATAACATGCAACTCAAATCCCCAGTTACGACAATTTAAAGGTATTTCCATTACAATCTCCACCCCTGGTCCCTTTGGGCCAGGTTATAGGGTTTAGCATTGCAATGAACTCCTCCCCTTGCTCCTAGCCTGGCTAGCAACAAGGGGTTCCTGCTGTTGTATTTCCCATAACAGGTAACTCAAATCCCAGGTTACAACAATTTAAAGGTATTTCCATTACAATCTCCACTGCTGGTCCCTTTAGACCAGGTTATAGGGTTTAATATTGCAATCAACTCCTCCCCTGGCCCCTGCTCCAGCTTGGACTTATCCACAGACTGCAGTCCCTCCAGAGGCGTACCTGCTCTGTTGTGGGCTTATCCATGGCCACAGGCTTTGAGGTGTTCCAGCATGGCCTCATGCACAGCCACTGATGCTTCAAGGTGTACCTGCTGCAGCATGGACTTATCCACAGCTGCAGATGCTTTGAGGTATACCTTCTCCAGCGTGGACTTATGATGGGCCACAATCTGTTCAGAGGTATACCTGACGTGGCACAGACATAACCACGGCCACAGACACTTCGAGATGTACCTGTTCTGGTGTGAACTTATTCACAACCACAGATGCTTCAGAGTGTCCTGCTCCCACATGGACTCATCCACAGGTCACAATCCCTTCAACTCAAGTTCACACTGGAGTTCCAGCCTGTCCAATACAGCAGCACAGAAACAGCAGAGGTGCCCTGGCCATCTGCCAGCCCAGGCACACGGCCATTGCTGTTATCAAAATGCTCCCAAGCACAGCAGAGTAAGATGATAAGCAGTACAGCAGTATAGCAAGCAGCAAAAGCAAAAAGCAGCCACTAATGAGCACTAGACTCTAATATACAGTAAGGCAAGCAAGCCCCATGGCAAGCACAGGAACCTGCCAATTAATAGCTGAACGACAATAACAGCTATAAATGTGATCTAGCACATTCCAATCAAATCTGTCTTTATCTTGAATCCTTTGAGCCCCATGTTCAGTGCCACAAAGGACTGTCGTGGTTTAACCCCAGCAGGCAACTAAGCACCACACAGCCGCTCGCTCATTCACCCACCCCACCCCAGGGGGATGGGGGAGAGAATCGGAAGGGTAAAAGTGAGAAAGTTCATGCATTGAGATAAAGACAGTTTAATAGGTAAAGCAAAAGCTGCACGCGCAAGCAAAGCAAAACAAGGAATTCATTCACTACTTCCCATCAACAGGCAGGTGTTTAGCCATCTCCAGGAAAACAGGGCTCCATCATGCATAACGGCGAAGACAAAATGCCATCACTCCCAACGTCCCCCCTTCCTTCTAATTTCTCCAGCTTTATATGCTAAGCATGACATCATATGGTGTGGAATATGCCTTTGGTCAGTTGGGGTCAGCTGTCCCAGCTCTGTCCCCTCCCAACTCCTTGTGCACCCCCAGCCTCCTCGCTGGTGGGGTGGGGTGAAAAGCAGAAAAGGCCTTGACTGTGTGTAAGCACTGCTCAGCAGTAACTAAAATATCAGTGTATTATCAACACTGTTTTCAACATAAATCCAAAACATAGTCCCATACTAGCTACTATAAAGAAAATTAACTCTATCCCAGCCAAAACCAGCACATACACTTAGGAAGATGTAGCCACATAAGTATAGAATTTTCTTGGGCTGAGGTCAATCATCAGGAGGAGAAGTACAGGGAACAGGTTTGGTGCCAGGACTGTACCTGGTCACGCTGAGCAATTTGCCTTACCAAGAGGAGGAAAAATGGAAAATATTTGCCACAGACTTTTAGAAGCATAGAATCATAGAGTGGTTTGTGTTGGAAGGGACCTTTGAATAGGATCTAGTTCCAATACTCCTGCCATGAGCAGTGACACCCTTCACTAGACCAGGTGGCTCAAAGTCCTGTCCAACCTGACCTTGAACACTTCCAATGGTGGGGCATCCACAACTTCTATAGGCAACCTGTTCCAGTGTCTCACCAACCTTAATGTAAAGATTTTCTTCCTTATATCTCATCTAAATTTACCCTCTTTCAGCTCAAAACCATTGCCGCTTGTCCTGTCACTACAGGCCTTGGCATAAAATCTCGCTCCATCGTTCTTAGAAGCCTCCTTTAAGTATTGAAAGCCCGCAATGAGGTCTCCCTGGAGCCTTCTCTTCTCCAGGCTGAACAACCCCAAATCTCTCAGCCTTTCTTCATAGGAGAGGTGTTCCAGCCCTCAGATCATTTTTGTGGTCCTCCTCTGGACCCGCTCCAACAGGTCCATGTCTTTCTTGTGCTGGGGACCTCAGAGCTGGACATAATGCTCCAAGTGGGGTTTCATGAGAGCAGAGTAGAGGGGCAGAATCACCTCCCTTGACCTGCTGGCCACACTTGTTTTGATGCAGCCCAGGATACAATTGGCTTTCTGGGCTGCAAGCACACATTGCAAGCTCATGTCCAATTTTTCATCTACCAATATCCCCAAGTCCTTATCTGCAGGGCTCCTCCCAATCCATTCATCCCCCAGCCTGTACTGATATTGGGGATTGCCCCAGCCCAGGTGCAGGACCTTGCACTTGGCCTTGTTGAACTTCATGAGGTTCTCATGGTCTCACTCCCCAAGCCTGTCAAGTTCCCTCTGTATGGCATCCCTTCCCTCAAGCAAATCAACGGCACTGCACAGCTTGGTGTCATCTGCAAACTTGCTGAGGGTGCACTCAGTCCCATTGTCTATGTCATTAATAAAGATGCTGAACAGTGCCAGTCCCAATACAGAACCCTGAGGGACACCACTCGCTACTGGTTTCCACTTGGACATTGAGCCATTGACTGCAACTCTTTGGATGCAGTCATTCAGCTGATTCCTTATGCATAAAATACTGCATCCATCAAATCCATATCTCTCCAATTTAGAGACAAGAATGTTGTGTGGAACCATGTCAAAGGCATTAAAGAGGTCAAGATGGTCAAGATAGATGACATCAGTTGTATGTTCCTCTAGTACCTTGAGGTCTGTCAGATTCCTATGCCTCGCTTCACCTCCCTTTGCCTCCCCTCACTTCTCTCTTCTCTTCTCTTCTCTTCTCTTCTCTTCTCTTCTCTTCTCTTCTCTTCTCTTCTCTTCTCTTCTCTTCTCTTCTCTTCTCTTCTCTCCTCTTCTCTCCTCTTCTCTTTTCTCTTCTCCCTTCCCTTCCCTTCTCTTTGTTGCCTGGGTGAAATTGGGAGATGCCAAATGTTTGTTGTCAGGTCAGCTTACAGATTTTGCAGGCTTTGAGGAACCTGAGACAGAGAAACCTCCACATTTCCTATCAAAGCCATGGACCAAGTTCATATTGGAATTTGGATCCCTCTTGCTTGATGATCAGGGTAGAAAAAGAATATTTTCCAGGAGTTTACCTTTATTTTTTAAATGTATTTGCTGCTGCAAATACGTCCTACACCTTTGTTTTCCGTTTCTGTTAACAGCTTTACAATGCTTTCGTCAACCTTCCATTGCTTTATTCATTTAGGGCCACCCCATGTAGTGTGGATGTTTTTTTCAGATAGTGCCAGGGACAAAAATGAGATTTGGTGGTGAAGGCAGTCTAGCAAGTCTTTAGCAGTAGATTGTTACTTCTGAGTTATGGTACAGAGGAACTGATAGTACACCCATGTTTTAAGATAAAAGGAGGCTTTTTCTTAGGAAAAAATAAAAGATAGTCAAACCCAACAATTTTATGCATTTGATACTTGCTGTTGACTTTGAATACATGACATCCCACAAAACAATCCCCCTAAGCCCATTACAGAGGAACACTGGGGAGTTACAAAACTCAGATGATTAGATGGTGTCATAGGGGAAGAGTGAAACAGCTTTACACCCTGCAAAAGCGAGGATACCTGGAAGTGCTGTGTGAAGACGGGAAGTTGTTTTGCAAGAGAACGTTCTTGCAGAGCACAGTATCGGGATGTTTCTGGCTATGTGACAAGCTTTGCAAATAGTTTTAAATCTTGTCCAGAGTTGACTGCTGCATGCAAAGTTGCCTGATGCAAGCAGGAAAGTGCTGCCAAAGAGATGGGGTGCTTCTCTGTTCGACGATAAGCAGCATCCTATATATTGGTGTAGGATAAAGGACCTTTTCCATTCTGCACCATGATCTGGTGGGTGAAAAGGCACTTACACTGCCTGAAATGAAAAGTTTTTAGTTTTCTTTTTTCTTTACCTGCTGAAGCATTTCTTAGCTTAGTCTGTTTATGGTCACACTTTCTATGAATTTTTCATTATAAACAGCTAAAGGTTTAGTAAATAATTAATTGCTCCTATAACCATCTTACAGACAAGCACCTGGATAAGAGGCATTTTTAATTATGAAAACCTGTGGTGTGGGCAACCTATTGGGCTTCTGGGCTTTCTAAAAGCTAATTTCAGACTGCTTATTAAATGATCAGTTATAAATTAACACTTTACAGGCAATCTTCAAGGAATATTTGACCACATTTATTTTCAAAATGAGCATTACAGGGTTTTTGGGCAGTTGCTCTAGGCTCCTACTCTGTCTGACTGTGACAACACCTGTGATGGGGCTGGTTTGAAGCCAGTTTCAAATCAAAGCTGATTGTATGAGCTCTGATCTGTAGTGGGACTGGGGGTGCTGTGAAACTTTGCATTGTAGCTCTTTGGAGTTGTGCATCCCACGGAGGTCCTGGGGGTGACACACTTCCCTCTGAAACCTGGGATCTTCTTGTCCTAAATAAACAGAAATCTTGTGACAAAAAACAAGTGCAAAGAATTAGATCACAGGAGGAAAAAAAGAAACCCATCTTGAAAGAGGAACCCAAACCAAACCCGACTGTAGGTCTATCCCAAGAACCCTTCAGCCATAACCAAAGTCTTTGATTGACAAAGACTTTATTTAGCACCACCATTAAGTTCACCTCCTTGCTCACATTCAGAGAGGGATTTAAGCACAGGCACAACCTTGGGAAAAGGACAGTAACTTTAGCCAGCAATTGCTTTAGATCTCTCCATCCATATCCCCAAAGGTGTTTCTCTCATGCCAAGACCCTGAGCTGGTACGGTTACATGGAAGGGGCAGGGATCACCACCTCTTTCTGGGGTCCTTGACCATGAGATCAAGGCTGTAAGCTGTGGAAAACCAAGCTGTACTTGCATGTCTTGAGAGTGTGCAGTGGCTTCAGCCCCATCTTCTTACAGACTGAGTAATTTCTCTTATATTCAATCTCCTTCATACGTTGATAAATGGAGGCTGTTTAAGAATCTAAGGGGAAAAAAAATTTAAAAAAAGAGAAAAGGCTTCTCACCTGCTTGAAAAATTGCTTCACAGACCAACAACCTCCTCTCCCTCCTCCACCCTCCTCCCATGCCTCTCAGGACAGCATTGCCTGGCTGCGCTATTCCTGGTTCAGCTCCCCTCTCCTGTGCTGGGGCCAGTCACCTTGTACAAAGTCAAGTGGCTGCAGAAGTCACACAAGCAGGTCAGCGCCTGGGCCGTCCACTCTCGGGGGACGGGTGCTGCACGGGAGCTTGCCTTGGGCTGCTGTGTTGGAGCTTCCCTCAGCATCTCTCCTGCTGGAGCTAAGAACACAAGGTTGGATTGATCGAGACGTCAGAAGTACATTTTCCCAGAGGTCAACTAAATTCAGGTAATGATGCAATGCTGCAGTGTACTCCTCCTAATCCAATCAAATAATGTAATGGTTGAGGCTCTATCAAATAAAGTTCAAGGTAAGCATGTGAAACGTGGCTGCTCCTCGGCTGCTGGCAGCTTTCCTAAGTGCTGAGAATCAGATCAGAGGAAGAAAAAAACCTCCCATCTCCAAAGAGAAACTTCCACACAGACACACACTTGGACAAAAGACAATACTTGAGTGCAGCTTTCTTTGCCAGGCTTTTTTTTTTTTTTTTTTTGGTAATTGTTTTTGTTTTACTCTCATCTTCCCATTTTAAAGCGTATTTGTTTTAGGTCCAGATGATTTCTAAAATTGCTGATGAATTTGGGTGTCTCAGTTTATGACCATGTCTGGAGTGGGGGATCCTGATTTGTTCTCAGACGTGAGCAGACTCAGAACATTGGGGAAACTCAAGCCCTTTTTAAACACCTCAAATTGAGTGTCCAGAAGTTGGTATGCCAGAAAATATTGGTCATTTCTGGAACTGTTGGGCCTTCGCCTTTGCAACTGCATGTCTTTGCTCAATAAGGTCATCGATGCTACTTAAGCAGTTCAAAACAGTGGATCAGGGAATATAAGTCTCTGTATAATTCATCTGGTATTGGGTAAGTACTGTAATATTGTTTCTGTATTAATTTAATCAATCGAACAGTAAATGCACCAGCAAAAATTCACACAGCTATTGATCTGATTTATTCCTCATTAAACATTAATTGAAGTTTCTCCATCACGTCCTATGAAAGCTGTCCAGCTGTGTTAGAAATATATGCATATTTATCTTTTACATAATGCAGTGCATTCATCCAAACAGCATGTAGCATCAACTAACACACCGGTTATTTCCCATGCAGAACATTTGAATAAAAGCAGATTGGAGGGACTCTAAAGATGTCTGCTACCTCAGTTCAACCCAGTACCCCACCAAAACCAGATTTTTCTGGCTTTGGAGGGTGCCTGTACCTCTCCTCTCTTTGTATGCTCTGGTCCCCAGTGAAACACATTGCGGTGGTGTCATTTAACTGTCGGTGGCTGAATTTTCAAGGGAGTGAGCGTTGCGATGAGCAGGGTGCCATGCACCTTCCTCAGGCGGTTCCAGGATATGGTCAATTCTTAATTACCTGTGAGGGGATTATCCAGGGCACAGATTAACCCTGCTGTGGCTGCAAACCACTCAGGCCAGACCTGCCTGAGCTGGCTCAGATCTGCAGCCAGCAGGACTGCGCCGGCTCAGCTTGAGGGTCTGGGCTCCCCTGGGATGTCCAGCCGCTACAGGCAGGTTAAGCTTTAGCCTTGTTTCTTCTCTTCCTTGTGTGTTACCTTGCAGAATGAGGATAGAACTGCAAATCACTGTCACGGCAATGAGTTAATCATACTGAAACCCTGCTAAACCCAACTTATTAATAGAAAACCTGCTTTGAAGGAAAATGAAGCCCTGAACTAATTATTTAAGACTGGATTCCTTCTTCTGTTTCAGAGCCCCTGACTTTTGTTTTCTCATGAACCCAATGCTCTCATCTCCCCGTTCACATGCACTTTCCCAGTTTCTGCGGTGTTGTTGCTCTGGTGTGATGCATAAGGAGTGAAACAGCTCCTCTCCTCTGATTTATTTGTGTTTCCTGCCTTCTGTGAGCTCAGGGGCCTGACTGTGCCTGAGCAAGTGTTTCTTTGGAGTCTGGTTGCTCTCTCTGAGTAAACTATGTGGTTGCCAGTGTTTACTGAAGGGATTTGTTGACTGGGAAATGCGACTCTTGCCAGCCACTGTTTTGAACTGCACATTATTTTCTGAAGAGTTCATTACCCTGGCCAAGGATTTCGTTTCACTCAAGTGCAGCTTGTAAGTCTGCTATGAAGGTCTCAGTTATTTCATCTGTTGTTTTTTTTGTCAGTTTGTTATTAGATGACTCTCTTCAACATTATAGAAGAGTCAACCATGACGGCTCCAGTCATCCCAGGGCTAAACCTGAATGGTCACAGAGCAGTGGACAATGCACCAGCCTCCATCCTACATCCAGATCTGGTGCCTTCTGATAGCCCCCTCGGCATTCCCATGGGAGTGCCTGATGGGTCAATCAGGCTAGGTCAGGGAGAAGCCATGGTAGGCATATGTCTTACCTTATTCTGGGCCATATGGGCTTTGATGTTGAGATGGAAGTGTCTCACTGCTCCTGAATGATCAAGACACTACTGGATGTCGGCAGGTGTTTCCCATCTACTGGCCCATTGCTTTTCCCTGCTGGTGGAGTATTCCAGCCTCAACTGCAGCAGTCGTGGGGAAACAGGGTTCATACTGACAATCTGGAGTGCCCACCTGAGCAACCATGGTGGTGGCAAACCACCAACAGCACAGAGCATGAAGCTGCAAAAAGCAAGTGTTGATTCAGCAGCAGCAGCAACGCAGAGCACCTCTGCTAGACAGGAGTCCTGGATCAGTCTTCGTAGAATCATAGAACACCAGGTTGGAAGGGACCTCAAGGATCATCTGGTCCAACCTTTCTAGGGTTCTAGCCAGACTCCCCCTCTCTTGCTTGCATGGCTAATAAAACACAGTATAAGTGTCCTGCTCTGGAGGGGAGCTACATTAGATGATACAATTGTTTTTATCTTTTCCTAAAGTTTGATTCTATAAAGGAATGAACCAACCTGTCCCATGGTCTGAGAAATTTGAGGGAATTTTACTTTGGTAAAACATGTTTATTTATAAGAGTCTTTTCAAGGCACCTTTTCTTTGGTTATGTTTGGTTTTCTAAGTACACTCCAGAGTAAAAGATGTGCTTTTCAGGGAAGAACGCATTTACAGCTGAATTTTACTCTGAGATATTCCTTTGTAATGCCCGTCGCATGGGAGTGCAGGCATCTCAAGTCGGAAGCTACCTCTCATTTCTCAGAAAACAGACTTTATGGTAACCTCTAGTTTATTCTTGGGAGTAAGTACCTGGGATAGATTTAAAGTACTGCAAGAACCATTCATGCACGTGATTTAAATCATGCCATTCTGCTGACAAGCTGAAACCTACTGGGAAGTGGGTTTTACTTGCTCTTTAAGTAGATAATTTCTGGGGGCAACTGTGAAATGAGGGAATCTGACAGGAGCAGCAGTAGTGATGGTGACAAAGACAGACAAACTTCATAAAAAATGTGTTCACTAGGCATGCAGAAATAAACAATTCTTTACTTTCTGAGTAAAGATGACATTTCTAGATAATATTCCCTGAATGCTTATTTTTGTTTCTTTTATTTTTCTGACAATTTTGTGAGTGAAAATTTCATTACCTTCTCCCCGTCCTACTAATCCATTGAGCCACAGGGTAGGAAAAAAGTGCCAAGACTTGAATTCAAGGAATAAAGAATGAGTGTGGAGCAGAAATTACCCATTCTTGGCCTTGCCATTGACTCCCTGCTTTCCCTCTAGCAAGTTTCTCAAGGCCATATACAGTTCAGTACCCAAAAGATTAGAAAAGTATCCAAAGCATGCAGCATGCTGGGTAATGAGGGGTCCGTCATCCCGGTGCTCAGCATGCAGCTGTCCAAAGTGAGCCATCAGAAGTTGCTGATGGGAAGGATGTTAAAATCTTGGCTGTCTGATGCTTGATTCAGAGCTGCAGACAGGTGCCTTTTGTTTCCTCTGAATCCAGCCTTTGGCCATCCCCAGAAAGCATCACGGCTCCTTCCTGACTCCACTATGTGTCCAGCCAGGTGAGATCTTTCTGGCTTCTGTTTTTCTTTACAGGGCTCCATCCCAAGTGTAGAAATAGAGTTTTCAGACACAAGGGAGAAGGTCCTTTACCCACGGATGTGGGGCTGGAAGGGTATTTATTCCTGCATAGGGCAGTATTAAGCATAACTTGATCTCATCAGTGATAAATATCTGTCTAACTTGTTCTTTAAAAGCTCTGTAGGAAGAGGTCCCCAACTGTCTTAGAACTTTCTGCTGCCCTTCTTCATTAGCATCCTCTAACAGTCTAATGTGAACTGTCTATTCTGCAAATTTTCCTTTTCCCATAGTCCTATTTTATAAGACATCTTGTATGGGCTGGAAGACCATTGATATATCCCTCCTCGTATCATCATTTACTGAGCAAAACAAAGCCGGTTTCCCTACAGGCCATTTTTAAACCTGCTATCCTTGCTGTTATCCTCTGGACTCTCTCCAATCTTTCTACATCTTAGTGGGATGCCCAATACTAGACACAATACTCCAGCTGAGGTTTCACCACCAAGATAAAGGAGAATAATCCTAATTACCTCCTGTGTCTTCCATATGTTAGTTGAGTCAGGAATGGGATGTGCCTTTTCTGCAACTGCAGCATATTGTTGAGTCCTATTTACTGGTCAGCTCTCACCCCGACTTTTCTGCACTATTACTGCTTAGCCAGTTATTTCCCATTTTGCATCTGAATTCTCCTTCCTAAGCAGAGCACCTCTTTATTGATTTTGTTTTTATCAGAGCAACTTCTCAATATGTCAAGATCATTTTGGTTTGTGATCCTGCCCTCTGGGGTCCCTGCAACACCTCTCAGCTTGACTTCATCAGCAAATCTTATGAGCCTTTTCTATACTATCATCCAAGGTATTAAAGATAATATTGAATGAGCCACATGCATGAAAGACCCTCACAGGACCCCTTGTAATGCCCTCTGAGTTTGCTGGCAAGCTCCAATTAACTGTTGAAATGTTGGATTTACCTGAATCCAACACATGTCTGTAATCTAAACTTCACCGCTGTGCACAGGGTTCATTAAAGAGAAAGGTTTTAACGCATGGACACCACTCTAACTTCACCAGGGCAATGGCTACTTCTTCCTATATACAGAGGGGCAGACAAGAGAGGTTGGGTTTTTCTGCATCTCCTGAACTGTCATTGGAAAGAAACAAGTTATATATTCTCATCCAAGGCAAAAACATGATAAATTACCCTTCTTTAATAGAGGGGCAAGGCACCTCCAGCTGCCTCACATTTATCAATGGGAAAAGGGCTGTATAGGCCAGTTCTTGTGAAGCCGCTAATGCATGGCAGCTTTTTGTCCTGATGTCTTTCATCAAGGTGGCTGAGATAGATAGTCTGGCTAAACACAATTTGAATGTTCGATCTTCTCGGGGCAGAGAAAATAGCATCCTGAGTGTGAATAAATGTTTGCAATGATGAACACACTTTTTACAAATATCTTCTATACCATCTTCCTCTCAACTGCTTATAGGATGTTATACAAGACTGTAAGAAAGCCTCAGTGAAATCGGCTTATATGACATCCACCACTGCTTCCTCATTCAACACTTGTGCTACCTTGTCAAGGAGGAAATTTGGTCAATCTGACATGATATATTCTTCACAAATCCCTGTTGGCTGTTTCCTATTGCCTGTTTTTTACCATGGTGCCTATAGATTGTTCAACAATTCCTGCCAGAGTCAGCCTAGGGATAAAGGTGAGGCTGACTAGCCTCATGGTTTTGGGTCCCCCTTTCTTTAAGTACTCTCCTTTCTCTGCTTCAGTCCTCTGGCATCTCTTGTGTCTGCCACAAGTCCTCAGAGGTAATTGCAAATCGTTCACAGATTATTTTGGTGAACTCCTTTAAAATCCTTTGATGAATTCCATTATACCTTACGAGTTGAATAGCTCTATCTTATCTACATATTCTTTAACCTATTCATTTTCTGTTTGAGCTTGTCCTCTTGTCCTCTTGTTAAAATTAATTGCCTTAAGTGGCTGTTCATAATTAATTTTTTAGCATAGTCTGCAGCAAAGACAGTATTGAATTCTTCAGTCTTCTCTGCATCACATGCTATTTGTTCTCCTTCCCTGTTAAGTAATGAACCAGTACTGTCCTATGTTTTTCCATGCTTTTAATAAATTTATAAAACCTTTTCCTATCGGTCTTTATGTTCCTTTCAACCTGTAACCCATTTTATCCCAAACCCTCCCTGAGTTTTTTATCCCTTGTCCTTAATGACGCACTTTTTTTGCCTTTTGTGTATTTTTTTTTCTTAGTTTATTTTAGGACCCTTGAAAAGCTCCTGATGCAGTCATAATGGCTTCTTACTGTGCTCTCTGTCCTTCCCCTGTATCAGGATAGGCTGCTATTGTGCATTTAATACACTCTCTTGCTGTAACTGCCAACTCTTCTGTCCTCCTTTATCCCGTAAATTACCTTCCCAAGAGACCCTACAGATGAGTTCCCTGGGTTTGCTGAAATCTGCTATTTTTTATTTTTTGGGGAAGTCCATTACCTTTACTTTTTTCCTCTGACTCCTTCCTTTTCCTTAGAATAGTGATTCACAGTATTTCATCTGTCACCTTCCCTTTTTAGATTCTTCGCCAGTTCCTCTCTATTAGAACCAAAGCTAAAACACTGTCCTTATAATTTCCTCCAGCATTTAATATGTCCTTGATTCATTTCAAGGACTTTATAGATAGTTTGAACCCACCATGCTTTCCCAACAAATATTTGGGCACTTTATGTTCCTTACTGACACTACAACCTGTCCTTCAGGTGTCCATGGCCTACAGAATCGTAGAATCATAGAATCATTAAGGTTGGAAAAGACCTTTAAGATCATTAAGTCCAACTATCAACCCAACACCACCATGCCTCCTAAACCAGGCCCTGGAGTGCCACGCCTACACATTTTCTGAATGCCTCCAGGGATGGTGACTCCACCACGTTTCTGTTCCAATGCTTAACCACTCTTTCAGTAAAGAAATTTTTCCTGATATCCAAACTAAACCTCCCCTGGCACAACTTGAAGCCATTTCCTTTTGTCCTATCACTTGTTACCTGGGAAAAGAGACCGACACCCACCTCACTACAACCTCCTTTCAGGTAGTTGCACAGAGCGATAAGGTCTTCCCTCAGCCTCCTCTTCTCCAAGCTAAACAGCCCCAGTTCTCTAAGCCGCTCCTCAGAAGACTTGTTTTCTAGACCCTTCACCAGCTTCGTTGCCCTTCTCTGGACACGCTCCAGCACCTCAGTGTCCTTCTTGTAGTGAGGGGCCCAAAACTGAACACAGTACTCGAGGTGCGGCCTCACCAGTGCCGAGTACAGGGGCACGATCACTTCCCTACTCCTGCTGGCCACTCTATTCCTGATACAAGCCAGGATGCTGTTGGCCTTCTTGGCCACCTGGGCACACTGCCAGCTCATATTCAGCCGACTGTCGACCAGCACCCCCAGGTCCTTTTCTGCCGGGCAGCCTTCCAGCCACTCTTCCCCAAGCCTGTAGTGTTGAATGGGGTTGTTGTGACCCAAGTGCAGGACCCGGCACTTGGCCTTGTTAAACCTCATACAGTTGGCCTCGGTCCATCGATCCAGCCTATCCAGATCCCTCTGCAGGGCCTCCCTTCCCTCGAGCAGATCGACACTCCCACCCAGCTTGGTGTCATCTGCAAACTTGCTGAGGGTGCACTCAATCCCCTCATCCAGATCATTGATAAAGATATTAAACAGAACTGGCCCCAATAGTGAGCCTTGGGGAACACCGCTCGTGACCGGCCGCCAACTGGATTTAACTCCATTCACCACCACTCTCTGAGCTTGGCCATCCAGCCAGTAAAGAAGACCATGTCCTCCCATTACTCCTTCTCATACTCATGTGGGGTGTGTTCCACTTTTGAACTTCATGGAAAATGCACATGCTCTTGATGTAAAACACAACCACCTCTTTCCTTTCTGTCCTTCCAGAACAAACTGTCTCCCCTGTAGCCATATTCCAGTTTTCCCGCTTATCCCACTGTGAAGGTGGGATAGTCCTTCTCAGTGGGAGGGTATGTGAAGGATTCACTTCACATACCCTCTTCAAAATTCTTCATGAAACTTCTTTCTTCATGATTTTTTTTTTTTTTAAATGATTGCCATAGTTTAAAAAGTCTGGAAAGATCTGGGAGGAAAGACCAACATCAAGATGGATGCCCATACTGCCAGTCTGCAAGAACAGGCTCTGGCTTGCTTCTCTGTCCGGACACATGCAGGTCTCAGTTCTGGTTGATTCAGCCATAGTGGGAGGGTCGAAAGAGGTGTTTATTGAGGTAACACCTCATGTACAGATATATTTGAGGCTCAAGGAGTGGAGTTAAGACACCAAAGAGACATACTGCATCAGATGACGGTCCTTTTAGCTCAATAACCTGTATCTGTCCATGGTGATAGAAGATGCCGAAGGAAAGAATATTAAAATAGATCAGGCATATACTGATATTGCCTCACTTCTGCAGCGTACTCTCCCACCTTCAGGCAGACTCCAGCTTGGGGTTTTCCCATGCTGCAGGTTGTATCTCTGCTTTGAGTTTAACAGGCCCTGATGGTCTTTTCTTCCATGCAGTGCCTAATTGCTTTTTGAACCTATTTATAACTTCCAGAGCATATTTTTGCAATGAATTCCATGATTTAATTATGCACTGCGTGAACAAGCACTTCTTTGTGTAAATCTTCTGGCTGATCATTTCGTCTGGTACTTACTAGTTCTTGTGTAATGACTCCATGCTGTGCAAAATTCTGTTACAGCCTCTCCCCATCTCTTCCTTTTCAAGGCTAAAGACTCTGTCCTTGCTCAGAGCTGTTCTTTACCTCTCTCTTGTCCTTCACTGTAGCCTTTCACATTCTTCTGCACCTTTCTTAGATGGGATAACCAGAAATGCACACTCTGTGATGGGAACACTAGTAGCTTACACCAGACTGGAAGGAAATGTTCTGGCTTGTTCTCTATGCTTTTACTAATAATTCCTAATGTTATTTGACTACTGACCTTCTGCTGACATTGTGTTGACGTTTCCATGGAGCTGTACGCATTGAATCAACATCTCTTTCTGGAGGTATATCTAAAAATGTGGAGTCCACTGTCATGTAGGTACAGCTAACTCTTGGGTTTTCTTTTCTTGCCCCACCGTTTCTCTCCCAGCATCAGAAGATCATTCTGCAATGTTTTGCAATTTTTATGGCAGCATGTAATATCATACCCGCAGCAAACTTTGTTGCCCTATTACTCAAGATTTTCTGCCTCTAGTCAGGTGTTGTCTCTATTGTTTAGGCAGTTATTCTGGACTCTCACATCCCAACACCTAGTTAGGCAGGAGTGTTGATCTACTTCAGGGTAGAAAGGCTCTGCTCGAGGGATCTGGATAGGCTGGATTGATGGGCCGAGGCCAACTGTATGAGATTCAACAAGGCCAAGTGCCGGGTCCTGCACTTGGGTCACAACAAGCCCATGCAATGCTACAGGCTTGGGGAAGGGTGGCTGGAAAGCTGCCCAGCGGAAAAGGACCTGGGGGTGCTGGTCAACAGTCAGCAGCAGTGTGTCCAGATGGCCGAGAAGGCCAACAGCATCCTGGCTTGCATCAGGAATAGAGTGGCCAGCAGGAGTAGGGAAGTGATCGTGCCCCTGTACTCGGCACTGGTGAGGCCGCACCTCGAGTACTGTGTTCAGTTTTGGGCCCCTCACTACAAGAAGGACACTGAGGTGCTGGAGCGTGTCCAGAGAAGGGCAACAAGGCTGGTGAAGGGTCTAGAAAACAAGTCTTCTGAGGAGCGGCTGAGAGAACTGGGGCTGTTTAGCTTGGAGAAGAGGAGGCTGAGGGGAGACCTTATCACTCTGTGCAACTACCTGAAAGGAGGTTGTAGTGAGGTGGGTGTCGGTCTCTTTTCCCAGGTAACAAGCGATAGGACAAAAGGAAATGGCTTCAAGTTGTGCCAGGGGAGGTTTAGATTAGATATCAGGAAAAATGTCTTCACCGAAAACGTTATTAAGCATTGGAACAGGCTGTCCAGGGAAGTAGATGAGTCACCACCCCTGCAGGTATTTAAAAGACATGTAGATGTGGTGCTTAGGGACATGGTTTAGTGGTGGACTTGGCAGTATTAGGTTAAGGGTTGGACTCAATGATCTTAAGACTCTTTTCCAACCTAAATGATTCTATTGATTTTTTTTTTTTTTTTTTTTTCAAATGAAACAGTCTAAAAATTGATTGGGAACAAAGCCTTTTTGTAGGCACTGTAGACCTACATTCAAAATTCTTAAAGTGCTTTTCTGAACACCCTCAAATAATCTCACTGAAGTAGAAGAGTTTGTTTTTATGTGTGGCTGCTCAAGAGCACAGACTGGTAGTTTACAATGTTTCAATGATCTGGACCCTCAAATAGCTCTGACTTCCATAAACTACCCTTAGTGATGAAAAGGTGGTTTTCCTTTAAGAGTTCATATAAGAAGTCTTAAGGGCACTGACAACAAGGAAATTATTATCTTTGCTTTGAGGAACTGTGGCATTTTTTGCAGCTGCAGTTGCAAGCAAGTGTTTAGTAAGTGGGAGGCACTACAGAGCAAGTCCCTTTATCCATCATATTACCCTAATAATTAAACTGTCAGCCAGGGATGTCAGGCTTTAATAGAAAAAAAAAATTGGAATCAAATAGTGGTAAAAAAATAGTGACTATTCTTCCAGTTGAGCATATAATTTTTTTATCTTAATCATTATGTTTGCATAAGGCATTGCTCAGAACACACATTTTAAAATGTGTTTTTTAATACTACTTATATGTTTTAAAATAACAAGAAGTTATTTAACCACTCTCCATTGTTCCTGTGACTCTGGGAAACAATTATCCTAAGAATCATTGGCAATTTTTTTACCGTGGTTTATTTCTAAAATGAGCTCCAGGGGTGTTTTCTAGAATCCCCAGGCACCTTTTCCTTGACGAATTAAATCCACCTCATGGTCTGCTTCTTCCAAACTCTCCCTGTGGGCTCATTCTCCAGGCTGTCAGGTCAGGTAGGGGGGAGAAGTCACCCAGCAGCTCTGGTCCCTTTGCGGTGGGGCATGGACAGTTTTCCCCAGTACCTTTGTTCTAAACCTTGGCTTTTCCAGGGTCTTTTTCCTGCTTTCTGCTTCCCAGCTTGTGGTTCAGGTAGCAACATACTTGTCTATAGTGAAATGAATGGCAGTGAACTGGGGCCATAGAGCCTGATTAGAAGATCATGAAAAGATAACAGTGAAGTCAGGTATTTATCCCTGGCAGGTGGCTCTGCCCTGACTCAGAGGCATCAGCCCTCAAAAAGACGGTGTTCTTCTCCCTCTCTCACCTTTGCTTTCAGGATCTGTCCTGCTAAATGTTACCTAACTGTAAGGATGAACTTTGAGATAAGAATAGTTTTCCTCTGGGAAAGAGACAAAAAACCCTGAGACCTTCTCTGGTCAGTAGGGCCAGTGGACTGAGAGGAACCACCTGCATCAT
This sequence comes from Fregata magnificens, assembly GCA_013389945.1. NCBI lineage: Eukaryota > Metazoa > Chordata > Aves > Suliformes > Fregatidae > Fregata > Fregata magnificens. The sequence continues at coordinate 29,579 of WAAD01036967.1, read as the reverse complement.
CATGTCCAGGCAAAGGCTGTTTAATCCAGAATACTCAACGGTGTATCTGATCCAGCTGATACCACTGGCCACAGAGGGCTGAATGGTATTTGTGAATTCACACCTAAAGAAAAAGGCCAAAAGCCAAAATTACCATCTACCCTTGGAACAGTCATGAAGAAGTTAATAACAATGTCTGCTTCTACATTTGACCCATATTTTTCTACACTTGGAATAATAAAGGAATACAGCACACACCACACTGTGCAAATAGCCGGAAAATGCTGATTTCTTTATGTTCTCACTTTCATTCATGGCTCCCTGTGGTACACGACATTGTGACTGTCATCGCCTTTGTCCTCTTCTAACTAGGACCAGACAGAGAGAAGTGCAAGGTTTTAGTATCCCATTACCAATTTCCTGAGCAACAGAATGCCAAGTTCCAATCTGTGTTCTAATTTTAACTACAGTATAGATTTTTAAATAAGCCTCAAGCTTCCTATTAACATGATCTGTCTGCTCCTTTGGTGCTCTCTCATCCCATTCTGATCGACCCATGAATGGGCTCCCTGTATTATTCATTGTACACTAAATTAAGCTTTTAGTGTTAAAGGCTTTCAAGTGTAGCGTTTCTTCCGTAGAACTCATTACCTGTGTCAATACACAAAGCAGAAGCGCTTAATAGATTTAAAACATCTAGTATCTGCCCTTTTATTTCAGCTGTTATTAAGACTCAGGAGCATTTGTTATTCTGGTAATATTCCTTATTGTCCTGATATTAATTTCATTAGCCAGTGAGTGTGCACTATAGAGTTCCAAAGTGTCTTTGCATCATATGAACTTTAATTAGTCTTGAAGTGTTCTAAAAAGATATAGGTAAATGAAAATTATTATGGCTGATCATGGCTTTGTACATCTTCAGAAATTAAGAAATCTGTTTTTATCACCTGTGGGAAAGCAGGGATAGTAGCATACAAAAAACTCCATCTACTGCTCCTGTTCCAACCATAAAATAAGCAAAAATGAAATAGAGGTTTAGATGATATACTGCTGGGTTTTCTTATGGTCCTTGAATTTAGAATTTGTGGGTAAACATTTGAATAAGTGTACAGCTTCTTAACTGCATTTCCCTGCAAAACTCACTGAGGCATCCTACAGAAGATGTCGCCCACAGATATGTGACCCCTGCCTCAATCTAGCAGGAAGAATTAAAGAGTTAACTTGAGCATATGTTCACTAACCACTCAGGTAACACTTCATGAAGACAGCGGGACAGGTTACTTCTCTCAAAGCTGCTGTTCCAAGCCTGTGCAGGGCTCTGGCTGTACTAATACCTAACATTTTCTTTCTGTGCTGGTTTTGGCTGGGATAGAGTTAATTTTCTTCATAGTAGCTACTATGGGGCTACATTTTGGATTTGTGCTAAAAACAGTGTTGATAATACAGGGATGTTTTAGTTACTGCTGAGCAGTGCTTACACAGAGTCAAGACCTTTTCTGCTTCTCACCCCACCCCACCAGCGAGGAGGCTGGGGGTGCACAAGGAGTTGGGAGGGGACACAGCTGGGACAGCTGACCCCAACTGACCAAAGGGATATTCCATACCGTATGATGTCATGCTCAGCATATAAAGCTGGGGGAAGAAAAAGGAAGGGGGGGACGTTGGGAGTGATGGTGTTTGTCTTCGCAAGTAACCATTACGCATGATGGAGCCCTGTTTTCCTGGAGACGGCTAAACACCTGCCTGCTGATGGGAAGTAGTGAATGAATTCCTTGTTTTGCTTTGCTTGCGCGTGCAGCTTTTGCTTTCCCTATTAAACTGTCTTTCTCTCAACCCACGAGTTTTCTCACTTTTACTCTTCCGCTTCTCTCCCCCATCTGACTGGGGGGGGAGTGAACGAGCGGCTGTGTGGTGCTTAGTTGCCTTCTGGGGTTTAAACCACGACTCTTTGCAACCCCTTCAGTGCCCAAAATACGGCTCCCTGCTCCCAAGCTGCAACGTACTGTCCCTTTGCTTTATCTATGCTACCATTTATGGGCTGTGCATTAGACCAAATCAATGAAACAAAAACTTTTAAAACCTGGATCATTTTACAGATGTAGGATAGGTTGATTTGGGTTCAACATGCTCCACTCCTTCCCTTGGCTAAAGATCCAATTTCCATAAAGACTCACAAACCATTTTAGTAGCTCAGCAGAAGCCATGGAGTTGAAAACTGTCCCCGGGGAAGAAATGGCCAGTGGGGCTCAAAAGGGGGCTGGAAAAATGTGAACTTATCTGCTGTGGGAAAGAAGCATTAATGGAACAACATCTTCAGACACAGCTCTGGGGGTAAGAGGGTAAGATTTTCTTCACAGACACAACATGCATGAGTTATGGGCATTTGGGGGTTTGCTTCATTTTCAAAGAAAGCTGAGATACAAAAGAGCAGCTTGCAGAGCAAATGAACACCAGCAGCTATCTCAAAACTTCAGTCTGCTATTTGATCCAAGACTAAACCCTCCTGGGTTTTCTGCCAAGCCATTTCACTTCTGTTAGTTGAGGAATAAACTCCTACTGTACAAATAATGGCCAGCCAATGTCTTGTTTAATTGACCTTGATGTAAATGCCAAGGAACCAGGCAGAAACATAGCTGCTGCATGTCACAGGGGACCAGTGCATGGGAAGAGCAGAGCTGGCATTTAGACTCAAAGTATGAATGAGCAGGAAAAGTTAACCATTTTGGTCATCTCAGCTCCTAGTGTGAGGGGTTTTTTTTGTTAAAGGATGACAGGACCATTGAAAAAAAGGTGCACCAAGGGCGTCTGTGCCTTGTGGCTGAAGGACACAAATCTTCAGCTTTATGCCTCAGGGTCACAGCATGTGTGTCTCTTCAGTGGCTGCGATCAGACACTTTTGTTGTGGATTAGTTTTTTTCAGAAAGGCACGTACAAGCTCATTCTTTGCAAAGACAGAGCTGTAAAGGAGACTGACACGTCAGGGTTTGCCTCCTCCCAGAAGATTCGAGTCCCTTCCATTTTTTCCAAGTTGAAAGCTCCCGTAAGACATTTAAATGGTTAAAGCAAAGATCAACTGCCTTTTTTTTTTTT
>WAAD01036967.1:554-24927 GCA_013389945.1 Fregata magnificens | reverse complement strand
GTGTCCAGAGAAGGGCAACGAAGCTGGTGAAGGGTCTAGAAAACAAGTCTTCTGAGGAGCGGCTGAGAGAACTGGGGCTGTTTAGCTTGGAGAAGAGGAGGCTGAGGGGAGACCTTATCGCTCTCTACAACTACCTGAAGGGAGGTTGTAGTGAAGCGGGTGTTGGACTCTTCTCCCATGAAACTAGCAATAGGATGAGAGGAAATGGCCTCAAGTTGCATCAGGGGAGGTTTAGTTTGGACATCAGGAAAAATTTCTTCACCGAAAGAGTGGTTAAGCATTGGAACAGGCTGCCCAGAGAGGTGGTGGAGTCGTCAACCCTGGAGGCGTTCAAAAAAGGTGTAGACGTGGCACTCCAGGGCCTAGTTTAGGAGTCATGGTGGTGTTGCATTGACGGTTGTACTTGATGATCTTAGAGGTCTTTTCCAACCTTAATGATTCTATGATTCTATGATTCCCCCCTTTGCTGTACTGACACAGCTGAAGGGTGGCATGAGGACAAAAATGGGGACGTATTGGTGGAGAGATACGGTTCCCTGCAGGGAGGAAAGGGGACACACGGGGAGCTGGAAAGCAGCAGATTGCACTAGCGGCACTGTCCTGAAAAACAGATCCCGCTCCAGAAGGTTAACATTTTACGTTGACAAAAATTGGCAAGAGAAATAGAGGCACACAGGTTGAGTTGATTTCCAGGCAGAGTGAGAAACAGAAGTTGAGTCTTCTCCATCTCAGTCCAGTCTTTCATGTTGATCCACTCATGAGTAGATCCTGTCACCACCTTATAGGACCAGAAATAGAGTTATCTTTTCTGTGGAGGGGCAGAAGAAATGATCCCAGACTGATCCACGGGGTCTGCGCCCTTTCCACATAGGGACCACAGTGAAACATGCCGCAGAAGTGGGTCTGACCTGCTGTGGTCACTGGTGTGGCCATGTGGATGGGCCTCATCGCGTCTGCAGCTTCATTGCTGTACTGGTGCCACAAAGCTGATTGATTGTACTCAGATTAGTGTAAACGGGGCCAAACTAATAGGTTGGATCTCAGTGGTCCTGAATAGCTCCCAAACTGCTGGGAGCAAGCTGCTGTCTATTTGTGGTGCTGGGACTTGGGTGCTTCTGCTTCTACTTTTTCTTGCTATAAGTTCAGTCCTTTGGGCTTAATTCCATCCACTTGCCTCTTTCTGGACATGTTTTCAGTGCAGTGCTGTCAGACAAGTGTCTTGATGAAGCACTCCTGCCTGGTGCCTAACCTTTTCCCATTGCCATTTCAGCTGGTAATCCCTGCCCTCGAGGGTAAAAGACCCACACTTAGATCTCCAGCTCCTCACCATGAGGAATTGAGGATGGAGCCCATGCCAGAGGTCATTTTGTCCAAACACTTCATTTCCACACAGACGGTGCTAAAAGTCATAAGGTGAAGTGCAGTTGCCTATAGCTAGGCATGGCACACCACTGAACTCTGGCAGCTCTAAGATATGGGGTCTATGCATTGAATGCAGTGCCTAATTTTAAGCCCCCCGGTTTCAGAGTTTTAGTCTTTGCTTTTCAGGCTTTTCCATCTCAGAAATGAGTCTGATGTTATTTCAGGCAGAGCTTATGCTGTCTTGGGGCAGGGAGATAGACTACATGACCTTCTGCATTTTGACCTTATTTTCTAACTAGAAAGACCATGGTAAGGCTCAGTAGTTTCATATAAGAGGAATCTGTCTAAAGCACTGCAAGTACTAGATCTTTATTTAAGAGTCACTTCCAAACTGTTTTACTTTTCCCTAATTCTTTAAACACAAGGTGGCACTAGTTCAGTTAACTGTTTACGACTGCAGCAATGGCTGCTCTCAGCTTCTTGGTCAGCTCTTGAGGAATTTCAAGGTCCTATGGGATCCTGAATGCACTCAACTCTTACAGTTGCCAGCAGGCACCTGGGCCAGCATTCACAAGCATGTTTAGATACTAAATTTCACCAACCCGGTGGAAATTCAGGTGCCTACATCTCTTTGTGGGTCTGGCCGCTAATGATTTGGCAGTTTGGAAGCTGCTTATTGATCAAGGGCTGAGACTTGTCTTGAGATAAGCACTCACCCCACTTTCCACTGCCATGTTCAGTTTTCAGCTGGATCCAGTATTTTCTGCAAATTAATTTAGGGTTGGATTGAAGATGCCATGTTTTGCTTGTTCTTACTTGTGATGTGGTAGAGACTGCCATCCTGAACTCACTCTCTGGAACCAGTGGTGGGTTATCACCACCCACTTCCCCTCCTTTCAGGCCCATGATGTGGTTGCTTTGCTATGTTTTGTCATGCTGATGGAATTACACCTTCTGTGTCGGAGCAAAGTCAGGCAATTTAAGGCACTCTGCATTAACAAGTTTATGTTGCAAGGCAAGGCAACAAGAAAATGCAACAATGGATTAGGTCTGATCAGCTTTATTTCAAAACTATAGGGAGAGTTTGAACATAGCACTCAGATAATACAAACTCTAGCATCCACTGAGTTACAATGAAGCTGGATTTTCCACTTTCTTCTCATTCTCTATGTTGAGTTTTCAGTTTGTTTTCAGTTAATTTCACTTAACTTTGTTCTATGTTTTCATGTTAAGTTCACACCCTTTCCACTGATATGTCTGTAATTCAGTTTACCTGACATAGGCCCAGTATCTGATAATAAGAAACTTCTTGGCTCTGAGAAAAGCAAACAAACTGTGGCTTAGATTCTCGACATTCCCAACTCTCTCCTTCTGCTCAAACACACTCACACACAGTATTATTTTCAGCCTTAGGAGGAACAGCACTAGAGCCACAAGTTACTATTTTCATGAGTTCATAAGGTCAGTTATCTGATAAAGCCTCCACACCTCAGATCATGTTTGATGACAAAGACCCTGAGTTGCATCCGACTAGGGAAAAGTGATGGATTATTCTGCATCGTTGCTGTCAGTGGCTTGCAACAAAGACTTTAAGAAAGGAGAAAAGGTAGCTAATTTATTCAGCAAGGCTAAAAATACACTCTTAGAGAATATAAGCAGCAAACTCCTAAATTGTTAGACGTTCTGATAAGAAGCAGTCCGAGTACAACATGTTGTCACTTGTCAAAAGCAGTTTGCTTCTTCCCTTTGCTGAGTAGCCTTTGGGTTCTGCTTTTGCAATGGGTAAAATGCAACCTAGATAATCTGGTGATAACTGTACTGTTTCCTTTCTATTGAAGAATAAAACAGCCCCCTGCTAAGAGAAAAGTACAGCAGCTTCAGGTTTACCAGTTTTATCAGTTGTGTTCCAGGCTGGTAAAATCTCCAGTTATCAAGAACAAGGTGAATATCTGTATGGCTTCACTCTGTACTTTGCTCTCAATCAATGGGATTTTTTTTTTTTCAGAATCCTAATCTTTTTGTTAAAAGGCCTGTCTTCTAAAAGCAGCAGAGGTTGTACCAGGTCTGCTCACTGAACTTGCGCAGCGTCTGGATGAGTTTGCATTCTTTACCTCGCATAAGACTCAATGCTTTAGCATTACTTGAATGTGTCCATCCTCAGATAGAGCTCTTGGCAGAAGAGGGTTATTTAAGAATTGGAAGGATGTTGTGATCACCCTCAAGCCCTGGACACTAAAAGTCAAATTTTGCCTATGCCAGGTACAAGATTCATCATTTGCATTGACTCCACTCTTCTCTGTAGTAACAACTGTTACTTGCTCAATGTAACTTGGTTTTGTTCTAAGACTGATTTGATCTTCATAACCCTCTGCAGCTGACTTCCCAGAAAAACAACTGTTTGAGTGCAGCTCATGGTGATATTCAGTCCTGATTTCTTTGTCCAAGCCTGGAACCTCCAGCCCGTCACACCTTCCCACATAGCAACAAGTGCACCAGAGCACCTTGAGTCCCATCTTTTGAGGGATGCATGCAGAGAGTCTTCAGAGACCTCCAGTACCATCTGCATGTTTTACATATAGATACCCACCCATAAAGATAATTCTCTTTCACACATTAATTTTAATTACCAGGCTGTCACTGGGAGAATTGGTAAGGTAATATGGTGTATAGCACCAGCAAAAAGCAGGTTAGGGCCGTAAAACTGATACGGGGCTGGGCAGTGTGCTGTACAGAAATCAAGTGCAGAGCCAGGCTGGTGCAGCCACACAGTACAGTGTGGAACACAGATATGATAAAGGTCTTGGGAACCATATTAGTATGGCACTATGCCAACATGCTCTGCTCATTACATGCAGAGACTGTCAACATGGGTCCATTGCTTCCATTTTTGGAGTTACTGTGAGCTCTGCTAGCTCAGACATTGTGAGACATTCCAGAGCTCAAGCAAGAAATAATGGCAATGGACACCGTGGGAGGTTGTTTCCCAGCAGAAACCATTGGTGTTGGCACATGAATTGGGGCAAGAAGAGGTGGGCGCCGTCAGTTTTTTAGCTTTGCCAATTTGCTTCTTCCTCTGTGTGTCTTGGACGATGTACAATGCCTTTCTCTACAAGGCACAGATGGCTTGCTTGCTCCATATTGAGGGTTTCTCTTCTTAAAAGTAAACTCCTGGTCCTAGGAGGTGTGTCATGGGAGAGGCAGAGGCATACCTGTGGGGGCAAAAGGAAAGTAATGGCTTCTGATGATTATTTTGGTATCTGAAAGCTGTGGGTGCCACAGTTGTGTGGAAACGGTGATTTGATGTGCTTGGCAAAGGGAAGCTGTGTTGGCTCAACATCATCAAGGATAAAACAACTTCTTTGATCCACTCAGGGCCTTGTTTTTTACTGTATTTTCCAAATCTGCCAGTGGTGAGGGGTGAAGGGGAGCCTGAGAGAGCTGGCAGTGAGTAACAACATATCCAAGCTTTGACAGACTCTAGTGGCATAACTTAATTAACTAATGGCTTGTATGGAGCTGTAATGGGATCTGAAAACAGAAAGCTTTTAAGCAAAACTTAAAGCCAACAGCATCAATAAGAGTGAGCTGAGGGCACTTACTCCCTCTGTTTTTTCCTGTAAGCCTGGTGACACAGCCCTCACCTACACTCTATCCCTAAAGGCGTTTCTCCATCTAGTGTCCCTGGGCAACAATTACAGCCAGCTTGGTCCCAATATCCCGCTTTGGTCCCATATGCCTCAGAGGCTTCCTCATAAACCCACAGAAGCTTTAAGCAGAGAGAAAGAAGATGGATTCTGGAAGGATGCTCCATGGAGCTGGCCTGGGCTGCAGCCATCTCTGTGAGTGTCTCCAGTCACTGGCTGCTTCTCTGACATTTGGGGGTGATTTGGTTTGTCCTGCAATCATGGGGCACATGTAAATTTTGCTCTTCCACTTCTCCTTCAATGGTGCTTACTCCTTTGAAACTTTTGGTCTCTCAAATCTGACTATTTGGAGTTGCTTCATCAAGCTGATATTGAAGGCAAGGTTTCAGGCTGCTGGGACACCCCCTTGTCTGCACACATCTATCTTCAAGGAGGATTTAGTGTGTGGGAACTGCCTGCTGCTCTCCAGCGTAACCTGCAAACTTCCCACAGCATTATCCCAGCCTGTGGCATACACATGGGTGCGTATTCCCATAGCTGTGAAGTCTAATAATGAGTGTGTTTTAGGAAATATTGTGCCTAAACTAGGTAGGGTAGCAGAATCTGTAACATCACCTTCACTACTTGGCTTCTCTACTGAGCTTTTAATGTCAGTAATTAAAACACAGTCTTTATTTGCACTGCTATGATTAATTTTTTGTATGAAGATGTCGCCTCTCTTCCAAGCACAGTATCCTTGAGGCCCTGAAGCATGCACATATGCTGACACACCGCTCTGTTCCAGCAAGGTAGGTGGTCGTGCTGTTCTTCCTCTTCTCCCTAATTTCCTCTTGCATGCATACCTCTTTTTTAAAGGTGAAAGTTACAGGCTTCCTGTCATGTTTCCCTCTCAGCACCAGTTTTCTACACGAGGCCAAATGCAGTTCATTCTGCAGGCTTGTGGGAACTTGCTCGGCATCACCAACAGCAGTGGCAGAAAGTAAGCATGGACAGATGGCTCTCGGCCGAACCTCCTGCCTGTCAATGGCTGGCAACTCCTCTGATATCCGTGGTGTTTCAGGGAGAACGGGTGGAGCACTGCCAGCTCCTATGTTTAGCGTTGCTGGCTGTAACCTGCCAGGGACAACATATGGTCCACAGTACCTACAGAGAGAGTTGGACAGGAGATGGCTGCAGGTCCCCCACTGCGATTCAGGGCATGCCTTATTCTGCTGGTTGGCAGCAGTTGAAATGCCACACAGCAAAGTGTCTTGGAGCATTCCTAAGAGGGCATCCCATAGTCAGCCAGAAAAGTAGTGAAGTCACCAGGGAATCGAAAATACTGAGGCTGTTCTCTGTCCTACTTCACACTATTCCACCAAAGGGGTTTGGGAACCAGGTTACATGTGTTTCTAATGAAAACGTGACACTTGATGATTATGTGCCTCCTGTATCCATAGCTGAGAAGAGGAAAGCCATAATACAGCATGGACAGGGCAGTGTCATTTTCTTGCAGAATGATCTAAACTAACAGTTCGCGTCCTACTTTGGGATAAGTATACCTCCTGGGGGTCTGTCAGCTTTACGCATATCAGAATCAGAAGACAAAACTCTGTCCCCTTAGGATGGGTCCACAACGCAGACATCCCAGCAACACAGCAACGCTTTGGAGCTCCAGGATGTCATCCTTACCCTGGGATGTGTTAAGATACTCTCAATTCCTGTTAAAGGAATCCCATTTAAGATGCAGGGAGATTTGGTCCTGTGGCTCTAATAGAATTGATATTCTAGGGTCTATCAGTGAGAGCAGAGAATCCTGGCCTCTTGTCTGGATCTTAGATGGACCCCCTTGCATGGCTTGACATGTTTTCTTGGAGGTTAAACTTCTGTCCATTTGGGTGGAGGGCAAAAAAGGAAGACTTTGTTCCTCTTTGAAAATGATCTGACTCTGTATTCTTCCCACAGGAAGAGGAAACCTGCCAAATTTAGGGAATTTTGATTCCAGACATGAATTCCACAGCTGATCACAAGACAGCAATGGCCATAACACAAGCACAGGGACAGATACTGCTGCAAGGCAGTAGCAGACTCAGAGAACATCTCTGCTGAGGTTGGTTCATATTGCACATAACCTATCAATACCAAGAGCAGAAATGCTTCATATTATGGGTAAGACTTCATGTCAATCAAAAGTGTGACTACAACTCTTGGGCACATACCTGAAACAGCTTTTAATTAAATAGCATCAAGGAGCTTAGCACAAGATGTCTCCAGAGTCCCAGAGGGATTGTGTTATGGCTACGTTATAATTAGTACTTAAGACATCTGGTTTAGAGTTTACTCACATACCTGTCTCCTGCTGTAGTCACCACCTCTGTGTGGACTGGGTATCTCCATCAGAAAGAAGTGGTGTGACATCCTGGTATTCATCTCTAAAGCCCACCGGGAAGAGAGTAAAATACACCTGACATTTCTGGCCAGGAGAAGCAGTGGTGTCAGCCTGATAGCTTCAGCCCTGTAGTCCTGAGTCTGCTTTATTGTGTGAAGTGACTCTTTACAAAATAGTTAATGCTTCTGATTTCCTTCCTGGTTTTTGTTTAGGTTAGACAGGGCACCACATCTTTCTGTATTGAAATGCAGAACTTAGCACAATATGGTGCAGATCTCAGGTGGGTAAAGACAGTGTTTCAGCATAAAGAGGTGATGACAGTAATTGTCTGGATCAGAGAGATGGAGACCCTTTGTGATAGTCAATAAGACTTCCACATGCCCTCTGATTGTCATTAAGCACACAGCTTTGAAAGTAGCAAGGAACTTAGCAATTCTAGAAAACCTGAAAATCATTACAAAGGGGTAGTTCACAGTTAATCACAATTTTCCCATGAAAGGTGAAATGCTAATTATTTCCTCCTAATTACGCTAAAATCTTCAGAGGATTCAAATATTGGCATGACCTATAGTTTACAGAGACCCAGATGACACCCACATACCACCTAATTAGCAATGACTTTCCACAGAAGGCACCTCTTTGAAGCGTTATATTTTCCACATGCTTTTTCATATTAACACTGCGAAAATAATCCTCCCTACTTGGTACAATAGGGGATGAGTCAGACACATCATCACAGAGCACCCAAAACCTTCCCTGACCAGAATAATCCTTGTAACACATGCTAATAAGTGAAAGCGGAGAGGGTCTGTTCTGATCTCCCTGTCAATGGGAGTTAAGTGTGCGTAGGGAGGAGAAAACACAATTAAAATGAATAATTTGCATGAGTTACACATTATAATGAATACACATTAACCATCAGGGAATAATTATCTGGTTGTATTAGTAACCAGGTCATGCTTTGGTCCATGGCCCTGCAGCCACAAGATATGACTTGCCTTGGTTTCCAAAGAGCAGAAATGTTTCAGATATCCAAGTCAAGCACACAGCTGCTGGGGAGAGCAGAGCTGGCAATTAACCATTACTGTCAGACCTATGTACGTCCCTCAGCTCAACTATTATTTTTTCTGCCCTAGTAAGAGGCAAGAAACGTGGAAATTCACAGACACAGAGGTCATGGTTTAGACTGGTTACCTTATGAAGTAGCATCTTCTTTTCCCATCTGAAGCCTGCAGAAAGGAAGCAGGAGTTTCACTTTGTGTTCTTGCTGGATTTGTCAGCTCTACAAGTTCTGTTTCATCTAGGATTTAGTCAGCACAGCAATGTGAATAAATCATTCTCAGGACAGCACTGAAATACACTCTTATGCATGCTTAGGAAGCAGTGGGTAAACAAACAGGCAAAACTGGAAGTCAAGCTGTATGGAAACGTGTGTCTCTGCTGAAAGCATTTTCTTATGTAAAGACGACTGACATTTCCTGTAGGCTGGTGCTCCTAGTTGCAGTTACCAGTAAAGAAACATCTCCGGGAGTATCAGATAGTGCCTAGGGAACCTAGTAGGAGAGAGGAAAACTATGAGTGAAATAAGGCTGATGTGAAAAAAGTTTGCCTTTACCTCCCCGATCTGTCTCCCCAGATCTAGTTAACACAGATAACAAATAAAGCCATAAGGAGAAGGCACTTCACTTACACAGCTTTTGGCTTTCTAAAGCCACAGTCCATATTTTGACAGAGACTGTTTCACATTTTTCTCCACCTGCCTAATCCTAGTGGCAGTCTGGGACATGATACAGCAGCCAGTACAACTAGGATCTTCTGTGCAAACACTTCCCTTCTGCAGAGGACCTTAGTGCGGTGAGGTAAAGCACTAGCAGGAATGGCGACTCCCACTTGTTTCTGAAGGGTTTTTGTCCTTTATCCTGGTATAGAGTAGATTCACCTGCCTTAAAAGAGACTGCTACAGGGAAAACCCCACCGTAGGGGAATGGGAACACAAAGGAAGTTGTTGATTCAGCGTGGGAGCCTTGCTTACTTTCTCATGTAAAGAAACAATATATGTAGAACTCATTGCAGGGTGAGAAGGAGGAAAAAAGAAGTTAACTCTCCTGAGGAGTATTTTTAAAATGAAGTGTCAGCTATTGGAATCCTAAATCCACATTATCTAAATGGTTAAAGAAATCTGCATTATTGTACTGGTTTTGGCTGGGATAGAGTTAAATTCCCTCACAGTAGCTAGTATGGGGCTATGTTTTGGATTTGTGCTGAAAACAGTGTTGATAATACAGGGATGGTTTTTTTACTGCTGAGCAGTGCTTACACACAGTCAAGGCCTTTTCTGCTTCTCACCCCACCCCACCAGCGAGGAGGCTGGGGGTGCACAAGAAGCTGGGAGGGGGCACAGCTGGGACAGCTGACCCCAACTGACCAAAGGGATATCCCATACCATATGGCATTCTTCTCAGCAATAAAACTGGGTGGGGGGTGACGGTTAGTCAGGGCTGCCTTTGCTTGGTGGCTGGCTGGGCATCGGTTGGTGGTGAGCAATTGGGGTTTTTTTCATCACTTGCTTTTCTTGTTTTGTTTTTGGTTTTGTTTTCCTCTTTGTTGTTTTCTTTTTTTTTTTCCCCTTTTTTAACTATGTCTTTACATTTAACTGTCTTTATGTCATCCCATGAGTTTTTGCACTTTTATCCTTCCAATTCTCTCCCCCATCCCACTGAGCAAGGGGGTCAGTGAGCATCTGTGTGGTGCTTAGCTGCCTACTGGGGTTAAACCGCAACATTAGGTAATCTAAATGTCTGACCTGTGAGAATCCTGGGCACCCCACAGCCCATCACTGATTTCGGGTCACTGAAGACTATGATCCTTCAAGTGGTATTTCACAGAATCACAGAATGGTTGAGATTGGAAGGGGCCTCTTGAGATGTTCTATGCCAACTCCCCTGCTGAAGCAGGGCCAGATACAGCAGGTTGTCCAGGACTCTGTCTGGCCAGGTTTTGAATATTGCCAGGGATGAAGACCCCACAACCTCTCTAGGCAACTTGTTCCAGTGTTTGACTGCCCTCACAGTGAAAAAGTTTTCTTTTCTGTACTTTCTTTTTGTACTGAGAAGTGCATGAGCTTCTCTGACATGAGGTTGGTGAGTACCCAGATTCTTAGGGGAAATCGTAGGGCAAAAAGCATGTAGATCAATAAAAAGATATTCTAGTGCTGCTGCAGGGCTGCTTATTTTACTCCTAATCTTATAAATTGTTTCTTATGTGGTAAGTGGAAGTCATTTGCTCTGTCAGGTGCCTGTGGCTTAGATGGGCTTTTGTAGGAAACAAGAGGACCTGCACTTACACAGAGCAAGCCAATGAAACAAACTAATACATCCATTATTAATAAGCATTAAAAGATCATATTCTCTAGGAAGAGATGATCTGATAGACATTGAATCTTCTACCATCAAGGATGAACAACAGCACACTGGGGTTGGAGCATCCTTTACCCCAGAACAGAGCAGAAGTAAAAAAGCACTCTTCACTTTATATTCGAGTAGCACTTGATACTTACAGTTATTATAGATGTTACTTAACATGGAGGTACCATGCTGTTTTTAGGCCAGTAAGTGATCACTTGCTCAGGATTGGCAGAAGCTCCCAGAAGGAGGCCTAAAGTCTGGACTAACTGGCAGATGTTACAGAAGCCAAGACAAGATTATCAAGCCTGTGAAGCAAGAAACGAAAGGGTTGTCAAGCATTATGAATGAAAATGTCCTATTGGTCCTGGAGAGACTCTCCCTGTTCTCAGAGACAGAAAACCTCTTGGACATTTTTAATCCAATAGATATGTTTTCTTCACTGGGGGAACACTGCTTCCAGCAGATTGGTCTGGACAGAGCTGAGTTCAGTAGACATGTGCCTCCTACTGAAAATTTTATAGTAGTACAGTCCACTTCAGCAAACTTGCTGTAGGTTAGAGTTGGTGGTGAAGATGATAAAGGATGCATTTTTTACCTTTTTTTCCATATTTGGCAAATGGATTATTTACTGTGTTATTAGTTTTGCTCTGTAGCTTGCACAGTCCTATTTTATTGAGTAATTTACATGACATATAGTAGCCACATTCAAATAGATAATATTTGGAGTTATTTTTCATGTTCTTCGATCTCCTCTTGTATCTTCCATCAGCAGAAATGCTTACACCTATTATATACAACATCCATTCACTCATTTTAATTCACCCCTCCCTCTAAACAAAGGACTTAAAGAAAGGAACAATTTTATTGAATAATTAGCACCATTAATCCTTGCCTGTTGATACCTGAATTGTCATTCCAGCCCATAAAATTGCTTATATAGCAGCTTTCATGTAATACATCACAAAACACTTTACAAATAATAGCTTAATGAAACACAATAGAACAACAAATCATTACCAGAGCAAAAGGACATGTCATAAAATCTTTTTGAACAATGCAAGTGATATCAAACAATTTAAAAACAGATACAGTCTGTGCTCCTTGTACTTCTCAGCAGAAGGCAATTCTGTGCATGAGGTGCATAGCAAGTAAGAGCTTTTGAGCCATGCAGGTTTCAGGCAAACTTTTCTGCAAGCAGATTTTCCTCTGATCCAAAAGCATGCCCATAGATTTGAAGAGGCAGATTGTGCTTCCATTTAGGATTTATTTTGCTAAGAAATTTATGATTTATTCATATCTGAATATAAACAGGACAGGAATTTAAATCATACGAGTATTCCTAGCTAAATTCCTTATATCTGGCCTTTAATTAATTCCAAACACTCCATTTCCAAAGTGCAGGAAGCAATTTTGCACTTATGGGTATCCTGGTGGGGACAGGCTGAGAACTGTACATTCAAGAACATCCTAACTGAATGTGTAGTGACTTTAACCTTCAAATATATCTCTGATCTGCTAAATTTCAGGCAGTTATTCCTAGGCAATACCAGTAGGAAAAAACATAAAGACCTTGTTCTTCTGGACCTTAGGAGGCAAGAGATAACGTTGAATGTGATATAAACCTGATCTTTCTTTCTGTTACTTTGTGTAAAGGCAGATCTGAACCACAATCAATCATAGATGATCTGGGTTTTTTTGTTTGTGTTGTCTGTTCAAAGGGGTGGAAACAGCCAAGGTGCAGTGACAATTACACCCTGGCAAAGCCAAAACTGCACCAGGATCCCTGATCCATCCTAGTGCATTAAACAACGATGCCTTGTATCCTCTTACAGGAAGAAACACATGAAAGTTTTTCAAATCTGAAAGATTTCTCTCCAGGCATAACTGGAAATGCTTATGATTTACAGGGTATGCTGAAAATGCTTCCCAGAGGCTGTAAACTGGTGCAACTGTGGACAACATCGACAAGTAGTCCCATGAAGAATTGCAGTAATATCCGTATGAAATACGTGGATAAGGTTTTCAAGTCCCAGGTTAGACATCAGTAGCCACCGCCCAGCAATATGCCTTCAATAAGATAAAGATAATGCATATAGCAGTACTCATTGCACAGTCGGCTATGCTGAGGCAGCCCCATTGTGTTGAATGGATGAACGCCCTCTCATAGACACTGAATCAACTCTTCCCTCTACTGCATAAGGGCAGGGGAGGATTTGCACAAACTGGGGAGGATTCAGAGTTGTTCAGAGTACAAGAAAGATGATCAAGTGATATTATGATACAAAAGATTGTATTACAAATGCATCTAGAAAATCTAGCTGAAGGTAGAACTGGATGCTGCAGCAATATAGAGTACAAGGCAAGGTCTGCTAGGCTTAGTGGAGAAATAGGGGAGAAGTGATTTTCTTAAAGTCCCACAAGAAGTTTGTGGTTATTTTGATTCCAGTGCCAACAGCTTGATTTCTTGGCAATGTTAAATCTATATGTATTATATGTATGTGTGCTCTTTAATATCTTCATAAATGACTTGGATGCAGGACTCAAAGTATTACTATCAAAGTTCGCCGATGACACAAATTTGGGAGGAGCTGTGGACACTCTCAAGGGCAGAGAGGCCCTGCAGAGAGACCTGGACAACTTAGAGAGCTGGGCAATCACCAACCGTATGAAGTTTAACAAGGGCAAGTGCCGGATTTTGCACCTGGGACATGGCAACCCTGGATGGACGTACAGACTGGGGAACGAGAGGCTGGAGAGCAACTCCGTGGAGAGGGATCTGGGGGTTCTGGTCGATGGCAAGCTTAACATGAGCCCACAGTGTGCCCTGGCAGCCAAGAGGGCCAACCGTGTCCTGGGGTGCATCAAGCACTGCATTGCTAGCTGGTCGAGGGAGGTGATTGTCCTGCTCTACTCTGCACTGGTGCGGCCTCACCTTGAGTACTGTGTGCAGTTTTGGGTGCCACAGTATAAAAAGGATGTGAAGCTACTAGAGAGTGTCCAGAGGAGAGCCATGAAGATGGTGAAGGGTTTAGAGGGGAAGCCGTATGAGGAGTGGCTGAAGTCACTTGGTCTGTTCAGCCTGGAGAAGAGGAGGCTGAGGGGAGAAGTCATCGCAGTCTACAGCTTCCTCACAAGGGGAAGAGGAGGGTTGGGTGCCGATCTCTTCTCCCTGGCAACCAGTGACAGGACCCGAGGGAATGGCAGGAAGATGTGCCAGGGGAGGTTTAGGTTGGACATTAGGAAAAGGTTCTTCACTCAGAGGGTGGTGGAGCACTGGAACAGGCTCCCCAGGGAGGTAGTCATGGCACCAAGCCTGAAAATATTCAAGGAGCATTTGGACAATGCTCTCAAAATAGTGTGAATTTTGAGGTTGTCCTATACAGGGTCAGGAGTTGGACTTGATGATCCTTGTGGGTCCCTTCCAACTCAGGAGATTCTATGATTCTCTGATTCTATGACTCTATGATGTAACTGGTTCCTAGTCAAAATGATGTAACTTAAATGGGAAAAGTGGCAAGAGAGGGCATGGGTTCTAAGTCAAGAACATATGGGAGTTCTGCTGCAAACAAGGACTGTTTGGTGTTCTAAAGCAGTTTCTAACAGCACTAATGACCTGGAGATGAAAACCACTGTATAAGAGTTGAAGCTGATTATGAAACTTGGTGCAACACATGTTAATTTAGTTGAATTTTCTGTGAAACTCATGAATGTTGTTATTAACGTGCTAGACTCTGTCCTCCTGTTAAATTTCAAAGAGTCACAGAACATAGAACCGTAGAATAGCCCAGGTTGGAAGGAACCTCAAAAGATCATCTCGTCCAACCTTTCATGGGAAAGGGAGCTGAGGTGAGATTATCTAGCACCTTGTCCAGTCATTTCTTGAAAAACTCCAGTGATGGGGACTCCACCACATCCCTGGGGAGGTTGTTCCAGTGAATGACTGTTCTCACTGTAAAAAATGTATTTCTTATACTGAGATGAAACCTCTCCTCGTGCAACTTGTACCTGCTGCCCCTTGTCTTCTCCATGTGGCTTCCTCTGAAGGAGAGCCCTCGTCCTCTTTGTAGCCACCCTTTAAGTACTGGAATACTGTGATGAAGTTCCCCCTGAGCCTTCTCTCTTCCAGGGAGAAAAGACCTAACTCCTTCAGTCTTTCCTCACAGGGCAGGTTGTCCGGCCCTTTGATCATTTTAGTGGCCCTCCTTTGGACCCTGTCCAGTCTGTCTGTGTCTTTTTTGAGTTGTGGGGACCAGAACTGGACACAGTACTCCAAATGTAGCCAGACAAGTGCTGTGTAGAGTGGGATAATCACACCTCTGTCTCTGCTAGCAATGTCCCTGTGGACGCAGCCGGGGATCCGATTTGCCTTTATCACTGCAGCAGCACACTGCTGACTCCTGTTCAGCTTGTTGTCCACCAGGACCCCCAGGTCCCTCTCAGCAAGGCTGTTCCTCAGTCACACAGGTCCCAGCCTGTACTGGGCTCCTCTATTATGTCATCCCAGTTACAGGACCTTGCACTTGCCTTTGTTAAACTTCATACAGTTGTTGCTTGCCCAGTCTTCCAGCCTGTCCAGGTCTCTCTGTAAGATGGCTTTCCCTTCTGATGTGTCCTCCTCGCCACCCAGTTTGGTGTCATCAGCAAACTTGGTGAGGGTGCTTTCAATCCTATCGCCCAGATCATTTATAGAGGTGTTGAACAGTGTAGGGCCCAGTATTGATCCCTGGGGGATCCCACTTGTAACAGGCTGCCAGTCTGAGAAAAAACATTGATCACCACCCTCTGAGTGTGGCGTGTTAGGCAATTTCCTATTCATCTCACAGACCGCCCATCCAGTCTCTATCTTCCCAGTTTGTCTAGGCAGAGGCTGTGGGAAACAGTGTCAAACGCTTTACTGAGGTCCAGGTAAACAATATCTACTCTTTCCCCACATTGACAGAAAATGTTATTTTGTTGTAGCGGGTGATCAGGTTAGTCTGGCATGATTTGCCCTTGGTAAATATGTTGGATTTTCCCAGTCACCTGCTTCATTTGGCTTGTAAGCCAAATGAATTTGTACTCAACTATATGCATGTTTTAAATGTTGGTGTGCTGGCATATTTTTGCATTAAACCCTGTTCTCCGAAAAGCTGTGTTCCCTTTCTCTCAGAGTAGAACAGCCACTACCCAGCTCAACAGAGCAGTAACACAAGATGGAGGAGAACAAGCACTCTGTAACCTTGAGTGGGCCCAGGTACATTCAGCAATGTAATATACTCTAGAGCTGGTAGTATCCTCCAGAATGAGTACAGTGACATAACTCACATACATAAACAGACCTTCTACTTTTATAGTTTGCTATTATGCTCTCACACTGAGTATACTCAATAATTTTATCTACATGAATTTCAGAAATATGGCCTCATTCCAAGCATAAAAGTAAGGTAACGGAAGATAAAAAGTGTTTTAACAAAGTCAAGGACAATGAACTCAAAATGTTGATATATGATGGGGAAAAAATTCTCCCAGTTTTTCCCTCTCTTGTTATGGATTTCGACAGCACTGTGTATGTGTGTCTTTCCATTTAGCACCAAATCGATTAAAACATTTTATATTCTTCTCAAATCACTTTTTAAAAATAGATGAGTTTCAGCATCCAAATCAAAACAGGTCTTGAAAAAAGAAAAAAAAAACCCCGCCTTGTAACTGAAGTGTGTATGGACTGATGTGAAGAGCGACACACTGGAATCACAAAGGTGTGTAGGCTCCTAAATCCTATCCAGCACTTGCTTTATCTTATAACTAGGTATTGTAGGTCTTGATCCTTATCTTTTACAGGCCATGGACAAAGGAATTAATATTGAATAAACAATCCCTTGTTTTCCTCTCTGGAGTGAAAAGGCTATTGAATCTTCTGGCTGACAGTCAGGCAGCAATGGTCTATCCTTTTACTTGCAGCGACTGGATGTCGCATCGTTTCATGGGGATAGAGTCATAATGAACTGCATGCATAGAACTGAGAAAATAACCTCATCTATCATGTAACAATCCCAATAATTATCTGTGCACCCAAAGCACTTCCCTTCCACCCACTTCTGCAGATGTTTCTGCACTTGAAAGTACTAACAAATTCCTATCATCTTTGAACAACATGACATGACAGCTTAGAGCATTTGCCCATTGAGCTTAATATTCTCTCTGTTTTAGGGGTCAAGTGTAGCTTTTAAGAGAAAAGAGCCACAAATCATCCACATGACAACAGGGAAATTCCTTCCTGCCTTCTCTACCCATTGACTTACAGGACAGGAAAATGAAAAATACCTGGGTCCTAATAGGCCTTTTTAAAAGCAAGTATCATGCAACTTATCCAGCTGGCATGCCCGCATTCTCCATTGCCACTGGAATGATCCATCACCTCTGACAAGCAACTGGAAATGGGCTGGGATATTGGCATGACTGGGCTGGTTTGCTGGCATCTGCCCCCCAAAATATGCCATTCTTCTGCTGGGAGAAGGCTGCTCCTAGCAGCTTAATTCTCATAATTACCTCCTGACAGCCCCATGCTGCTGTTGCAACAGTGCTGACCTCTCTACAATCATCAGCGGTAAGTAAGTTCCTTACCTTAACTATGGCAAAACCTAAAAATGAGACAGAGAATCCTGAAATCTCCCCAAAGCTCTTACACCCAAGGAAACACTCTTTTGCTTGAGAAAGGGGTGTTTGAGCCAATAACTCTGGCTTTGCAGTTGCAGTGCTTCTTTCCTGCAAAGCCCTTGGAGTGCCTTGCCAGCTGTGAACCAAATCCTGGGATGCCCATGAAATCCTTACCCAGGCAAAGGTCTCATTGACATCAATGGCTGCTTAGTCAAAGATGGCGCTTCACTGGGATATGAGAGATGTACAAATATCTTTATTCTGCTCAAATCCAGCCACCTCTGGGGTGACAAGGGAAAGAGGAATAAAAATGGTGCAGATATCAAATGACAGAATAAAATTAGAAAAAGAAAATATAACTGATACTTGAAGAACAAATGTCTACCTTTAAGAGAAGTCTCAGAGAGTGTTTGCTTGGAAATACCTATTTTTGTTCTCTTTAACTAACTGCTAACTAATAAGTATAAAATGATTCAAGTTTCAGAAGGTTCAGATAGTCAGTTATGCAAATAATTGGCAGCATACAGATGTTTACCTGCATTAAAATCACCAGAGAACTGAAAACTTCTACACAACACTTTTCTGTAGAACTAACAATATTTGTAATTCTCACTTTCTTCCTCCATTCACTTTCTTCCTCCATCCTATGCAGTGTGGAGTGTGCTGAGGCAGTCACATATTTTTAATACTGGTTTAGAAGTGTCCTGTAAATATTTTGCAGAATAGTGAAACCAGAATTCCATGGACTCGCATCAGATGAGATATCTTCACAGAGCCCACACCATAGATGACCATAAAATCAATAAACTGTATTGAAATTAATAAACTGTGAAGGGCAGGGTTTAGAACCCTGGTTGTACAGCAGCAAACAGCGTCCTCTCTGGTGCATGGATTAAGAAGACTTCTTCCAATGCCTATAGCCTCTCCTGAGAGGGTTTGGCTGGGCTCATAGCACTAGCAGTGAGATCAGTCAGGAGTGGATATGAGGTCTGGTCTCACCAGTAGAAGTGTCAGGGGCAGTTTTAGGTAAGCAGAATGCAACTGAACACAGTCATATTGCTATAAGTAGGGTGGATATGGATATTCACATCTATTCTAGGAAAAAAGACTCAGACAGGGGTGTTAAGCTGTCAGTCATTGCAATGGACATGCAATGTGTCTCCGTGCTTGTTTGAGCAAGGGCGTATGGGAAAGAGAAAGTGCTATTACAGGCAGACACTGGGTTTTTTTTTAGTTCTGGCATTAATTTTTCACCCTGTGTTCCTTCTCTTCAATTTCTAGGAAGAAAAGAAACAGAGCTAACCATGCAAATGTCCCTCTGCTCTGCCTCCAGCTATAAGCTTAAGAGTTATAAGCTTAACAACGCTGAATCGTAGACAACCCCCCTTCAATACTTTCTAGCTCAGTGGCTCTGTGAAGACCTCTTTGAAGGTGCAGCTCTTCAAAAAGACTCTGCGGCAGCACAACAGAAGCATTTGTTGCTAAATATAGAAATGCACTTGCTTTGAATGTGGATTGTTTGCTTCAGGTTCACCTTTGGAGCTGCATTTATAGATACAGTATAGATTTTAAGGAGAAAAAGTGAGAGGTAGAAGCAAGAAAGGAAAGAATCGGACAGTAAAAGTGCCTGTTGAGGGGAAAAAGGCTAGGGCAAGTGAGGCTGGGCTACTGGCCAGCAGTTTGATGTGGCCATGGGAAAGCAAACACATGACAAGACATATCGGTGAGAGGGGTTTTTTAATTCACCATAGCCAAATGATAACCCTATCACTTAGAACACTGGCAAAATTGTGTCTGAAAATACTGTGTACAGCTGTCCTCACCAAATTTGAAGCAGTACATGTTCAGACCAGAAGGAGTGGGGGAATAAAAGGAAGTATTGTATGGGAAGGCAGGAGGAGGTCAGTGAAAGCTGGGGTTGGGGTCTGAAAGAACCAAATAGGTCTCAGGACATAATCACCGGTAGAGCAATCTTGTCTTTCTTTTAAGCTGTAAAGGGCAGGCAACATGAGTTCTTAAGCTAAGGTTTCCTACCCCTTTTCCCACAGGAAAACTGAACCCTTTCTGATGGTTGCAAACAGGGTTGACATTTCCCTGCATTATTTTTGCTTTTGAGGAAGCCTTGCACTCTCAGCTGTGGTTGAGTCTGGGTCTGGGAGCAGACATTTTAAGACAGGTGAAAAAAATGAGATTACTTCAAGCATTCACATTGCTCACAATTGTTTCATATCAGATCCCCATCTTGGGCAGCAGCAGAATTTTCAGTCTGGTGGGGGGAAGAAAAAAGGCCAAGACAGGTGTTGCGTTAAAGGCTAAAGTAGCCCAAGTCCGGTCACGTTCAGTGCACTGAACTATCACAATTACGGATGCACAAATAACGTACTACACCTTCAGTCTAGTCGTGTTCCATGAACTACCATGGCCACCCTTAAAGAGTTTGGTCACGTTCAATGAGAACTATCACGGCTAGATTAATGAATAGTGCAGTTTATTAAAGCAACAGATACACAGGTTCTTTGGATTGCTGGGGATAAAATCACTGCAGAGCACGTGCAAATACCAAGACTATGAGTAATACTACTTGGCAACAAATGCGACTCTAGAGATTGCTAAGTTACATGCGGAGGCACTTGGTATGACCAAGTGTTCGAATCTTACCCAAAGGTGTCCTGATGGGGGGGAAGAGAGGCTCAGCCCATCAACTGATCCCAGAAGTCAGAGTGGCACATGATGATGGTATCTTCCCTAACATCCTCTCTCTCTTAAGCTATATTTATACTATTTTTTACCTTTCAGGTGGAGCTTGAGTGACTCTAGTCATGCATACCTTTGTTACGATTGGTGTAAAACTTTCTCGCTTTGCTTTTAAAGGTATATACTGGAAAAATGCAAAGCGCAAGCTCAGTGAGGGGTGGTTGCACCTTGGAGGCGGGTAGCTTTTGGGATGGAGGTGTGTTTTGGTATTATAATGATATTATAATGAGCAAAGTTCACCAAAAGGACAGCATTTTGTCAAAACATGACAGACCGTTGGCCCAGGGTAGCAAATATGCAGCTTATCACTGTTCCATGGTACCTTCAAGTTCCCATTGTTCCATTGTTCCTTCAAGTTTCCATTGTTCCATGGTACCTTCAAGTTCCCATTTATGACAGAACTGAAGAACAGAACCTGTGGAGGCTTTTTTCCTGTTTAATATTGGTGCAACGTTGTCCTTGGGTACATGTGGGACTGGGACTAAAAAACCAGACATAGTCACTTGCTTAATAGCACATGGAACTGGGTTCCTCGCTCCTCAGTGCAGGACCTTTGGGAGGTATTTCCACTTGAACCCAAGAGACTTAGGAGCCCAGTGGGACTCCACAGAGTTACAGCAATGAGCCACAAGTTTGACAGCAGATCCTTGGGTTTCTGAATACATCTCCTCCCCAGTACTATAAGACCTTCACCCCACTCTCCTAACCATGTGTTATCCCATTTGGATGTTAATTGGGCAGAAGCAGGACCCTTTCAGAGGTGCAAACCACCCTTTCTATCACGCAGCCATTTGTCACCTTGCTCTTATTCAGAGCTGACATATCATGCCTGTACCTTGCTAAGGGAGGTGAGCAATTGCTGACGGTTTCATGTCTCTGTGCAATATGCACTATAACCTCCTTTACATCAGCCATGTGTTAATCCTATTCACACCCGCATATTCTCAATGAGTGATTTAAATGTATGAAAGTGCAGAGAATTTGTTATAAAGAGTACATAACATGACTCCTTGCCATCTCTTCCCGTACAAGAACTGGGGCCATCAGGTAAGGTTTGTGGGAGACAGAGTGAAATCAAGGGGAAATGATTCTTCATGAAAGGATAGGAGATCTGCAGAATTCCCTGCAAGGGGTGCCTGGGTGAGAATCTGCGTGGGTTCAGGGGAAAAATATTTGGAAGATGAAAGTAGAATAGAATAGAATGGAATGGAATAGAATAGAATAGAATAGAATAGAATAGAATAGAATAGAATAGAATAGAATAGAGGGAAAGGAAAGGAAAGGAAAGGAAAGGAAAGGAAAGGAAAGGAAAGGAAAGGAAAGGAAAGGAAAGGAAAGGAAAGGAAAGGAAAGGGAGTCAAAAAGAGGAAATCCTTGAGCTGAAAAGGATCAAAGGCTGTCAGAGTGTTAAGGGCACAGGGTATACATTCCTGCTTTGCTCTTACTATTCTCTAGGTATCTACTAATGGACATAATTTTCTATGGAGATGAACTCTTCACATTGGGGAACTGGTGGGAGCCAGGTCAGTGGTTTGCAGGGAATGAGCTGGACACACAGCCTTTATGGTCTGTACGTCTGTCCTGCCACTGCTGGCCAGGCCCTTGTCATGGACAGTGTGCTGTCCATATGTCCTTACATTTAGTATCAGTTGCTTGTGTGTCTGTGTGTAGTTTGAAACGTGATGCTCTGAGTACTATTAAGAGTATCTTTTACTAAATAGTGCAATTTGTGGTTGTTTTTTTCTTTTTTTTTTCTTTTTTGTCTCTTCCTTTCTTTAGTTTATTTTGGTATTTGTTATGAAAAAAAAGTTCCATCACAATTAGTTGCCTTGGCTACTAATGATTTTCTTGTATTCATATATAGCTTCTTGTATTTAAACATAGCACCTAATCTATCTGCTTTGTGTTGCTTAATGTGACAAGGCCCTAAGCTGCAGCGAGTTGGAGGTTACAGTTTTGATTACACTAATGGCATCTTCAGTTTGGTCTTGGCGGGGGGGGATGTTTTTCTGGAAGTAATATTTAGCAGAGGGACTTGATGAGATCACATTGAATCTCATACACTGTTTACAGCGCACCATGGGAGGGACTATTCTCTGGTGACTGTATGATTAAAGAAATGAAGGCAGCTATGTCTGTGTGCAGGTGTCTGGTACCTGGGAACTTGCAAGGCTACGGTTTTCTGCTATGAGTTACAAACACAAAAAAAGAGGTGTCCAGCAGTGCTGGCACCCCATACTGCCAGCCACCTGCAACTCCTCCAAGCAGATCCTGATGTCTGAATAAACAGTGCGCTTTTACGCAGTCATTTCCAAGTAAAAATCAAGTTAGCTGCCAAGACATGTCTGTTCACTATGATTTACTCCAGGTCAGACCAAATGTCTGTAACAGGGCCAGGAGCTGTGCCCAGGTCACCTCGCTGGGCCAGAGGTTTTAGCAAAAGGTCAACTTACTGTCTTAGAGCTGCATACTCGAGGGAACAAATATTCAGAGGGGGTTTATGATGGTCTCTCTAACGGTGAGTCTGGGGTGATTAATGTCCAATTTCGCATCAGTTATGGGAAAGAAAGGAGCTCACTAAGGAGTTATGGCCTGATATTTTTGTTTGGAGAGAGACTAAGGAAAGAGTCTGTGTACTCAAGTGCCTGAAGTTAGTTTTGTAGCTTGGTGAAGTGACCCCCCAGCCCCAGAAGTGAGACACAGTTGTCATTCCAGCTGAAGTCAGTGGGAGCTGGGGATGCTCAGTGCCTTTGAAAATCAAGCCATTTAGCCTCAGTAAAGGGAGCTGAAAATAAATGAGAGATCATCTTTTCTTCAAAACGATACCACAAGTGTTGCTCAGCTGGTGCCTGAGACCTCCTGCCAGCAACACCTGTGCCACCAGCTCTGTGCTTTGGCTTTGTGCAACTCCAATTTCACATCATTTGAAGAAAAGTGTGAAAAAGCTTTTTGTGCATTTTCTGTCTGACGGGTCAAACTATTACCATGAGAGTAGGCAGGAGCAATGTAAAGGCTTTGCTACGTATGTGCCATGTTATGTATCACTAATATGGATTGTTCGTCATGCTTAGGAATAAACACAATACTTTGGTGAACAGAAGCACAAAGCAATAGACATCTCAGCAGCTGGGATGGATCTGTCCTGGCTATAAGGGTTGCTTGTTCAATCACACGTTAAATTTTTGTCCTTGAACACTTACTCTTAGCTGTATTCAGTCTTGACTGGCTCTGGAGACAAGATTATGCTTTGGTCAAAGCTTGTGACTGGTCAGTGAAATAAATTTGCAGCACGAAAGCTTAGCCCTGCTGAAGTCACGAGGGGTTTTGCCATTAAACTGAATGAATTGAACCTAAGGCCAGAAGAGGGGCTGTTATGATCACATAGACCCTTACTCAGCGGTTCCCTCATCTCATCCTCATAATACATGGCTGAACCCAATGCATAATATCAAAAAGGCATAGCATTAATTTACTACTGGACAGCATGCTAGTTAACTACTGGAAATACTTAATGGAACCATTGGACCTTGTACTATACTTCCAGTTTGAACTTCATTGACTTCCTTTCGGTTAATACACCTCACTATGCCTTTTACCACAAGGGATATTCTTATGGCCTTCTCAGGAGGTCTTTTTTACTTATACAAAATTTGTTTCTTTTTTTGCAGGAGTACAGGGGATTTTAACAGCATGACTCTACATTGAAAGGTAGCCCTCTGAAAAAGTCATAGAATCATAGAATCATAGAATCATTAAGGTCGGAAAAAATGTCTAAGATCATCAAGTCCAACCATCAACTAACACCACCATGACTCCTAAACTAGGCCCTGGAGTGCCACGTCTACACCTTTTTTGAATGCCTCCAGGGATGATGACTCCACCACCTCTCTGGGCAGCCTGTTCCAATGCCTAACCACTCTTTCAGTAAAGAAATTCTTCCTGATGTCCAAACTAAACCTCCCCTGATGCAACTTGAGGTCATTTCCTCTCGTCCTATCGCTAGTTTCTTGGGAGAAGAGTCCAACACCCGCTTCACTACAACCTCCTTTCAGGTAGTTGTAGAGAGCTATAAGGTCTCCCCTCAGCCTCCTCTTCTCCAGACTAAACAACCCCAGTTCTCTCAGCCACTCCTCAGAAGACTTGTGTTCTAGACCCTTCACCAGCCTCGTTGCCCTTCTCTGGACACGCTCCAGCACCTCAGTGTCCTT
>WAAD01036966.1:557556-577584 GCA_013389945.1 Fregata magnificens | reverse complement strand
AAATAAATTATTTCCCGTTTCATGTTGGTTTTATACAGATGTCAGTAGACATTTGAAATTAAGCCACCAGCACATCCTGGTGTACCCACAGATTAAAGTACGCTGGGTTTAAAACGAAAGGTGCTTGGTTTCCTCTTTTAAATGCGCGTGCACAGGGGGTATGTGTGTGTTTGTGCACGAGCATGTGTGTTTATATATAAAAGCCAACAGGACCTAAGACAGGCATTTTACTAATACATGTGCATTCTAGTTAATTATTTATGCTGCATCATAATCTTGGCTAATTTGCTGAATTCAGAAACAAAGAAAGACATGAACTACCTTTAGGCAAGCTTTTCATATCAACATCGTTTTCTGAGTTTTCATTTGAAATATCTTCATTTACAGTTTCATCTAAGATTTGTTCATCATCTGATCCAACATATTTTGTTACAATTGTAGGTTTCCTGCATAGACAGAAAAAAACCCATACCGTGACAAATATTACATATTGCAATACAGGTAAGCCTGGCGCTTTGCAAGCAAAACACCATACTAATTGGGGAAACCTATGTTCTTTTTAAATTCATTTAAGACATTATGAGGTGGGATGCTCTGAGTTGTTATTATAATAAGTTGTAGGCTAATTTTCTTGTTAGGAACAGGAATTCTCCCCTCCCATGTGAAATAAAAAGATATACTAATAAAGTATTTTTGTTTCACAGGCTTGCTTTTTTTGTAAAATCAAGGTCTGATGTGTTTTTAAGAAGGTATGCAGGAAAGTCACATTTTTAGGAAAAAAGCCTGAATGAAACAGAAGTGAATGTCTGCTCAGAAATTTTACACAGCATTCCAAGTTTAACAGGCAGCGCAAAGAGAACACACACATATTAGCAAATGACAAAAAGCAGCTTGGCAGAAAAGATGCTTGCAAGGAAATAAAGGAAATGCAGAAAGAAATGAAAAAGCTGACTGTTGAATAAAAGACCAGTTGCCAGAATTTCACACAAACATGATTTAGAACTGAATCCATTAAAATGAATTTATTTACTATGTCAGGACAGGGAGAAAGAAAAAAAAAAAAAAGGAGAATGTTGAGCATAATTTTCAGTAGTCTGAGAGTAATACATGAACTACTGCAGGATACTGTTTTTGTCAGTATCAGGCACAATACAATAAATGTATGAGTGAAAATACCTTTAGTGATAGACAGGAAGCAAAAAACCAAGACTGTGAAAATGATACAAATTAAAAAGAGTTCAGCAGGACACTGGATTCAGAAGATGAGGGAGAAATTAAAGCCAAATATAAACCCATACTTGCAAATATGGAATCAAGACAAACAGAAAAGGGAGAATGAAGAATATTATTTAATTCCAGCAGACATGATAAAATAAACAAACTTGGATAAAAAGGAGAGTGGAAAGAGATACGCAACACTTTCAAGAGCAGTAACAAGGCAGCTGTTGAAATCATGCATTCAGAAGATCTCACCTATCTATACAGCATACTAGAATTTGAAAAAAATCATGAGGGACATAACTTGAATGAGCATCAGCTGAGAGCAAAAGATGAAAAGGAGTTTTACTAGAGTAAGTCTGCCGCTACTCAGGTCACAAATAATTTGTCTCCTGTAGGTTCAAACTGCTTGGTAAACAGTTAACTCCACACTTTTTTTTTTAAATCAAAGAGCAAAAAATGATTAAGCAGAGATACAGCAAATGGCAGCTTCTGCACAAGACAACTTAATAGCGCATTTTGATTCTACAGTCTCCCAACAGTAAGGTACATAAAGCCTTTTTTCCCCCGTATGACCCAATTTACATTTTTGGAAGAATCCTGCATGTAGAAATAGCAAGAGTGAAGGAACAATTGTACAAACACCTTTGTCCTGAAGATACAGGATAATCTTGTTGTCTTTGTTAATAAAAATCAAGCTTTATGATCTTAACCTGTGACCCTGAAAGATGGTTTGCATTTTAAGTGCACTATGAGGCATTCGTTTTACCAGCACTCTGGTGGTAATGGATTTATACTGGTGTATACTGAAAGTATCTGGCATAGTGCAGGGACTTTTCTATAGTTTCACATGCCAAAAAGTAATTTATTTATTTTTGTTTTCCAAACCAACCTTTTTGAACGTGATGATCCTAAGGATTTGGTTCTTTCTGAAGAACTACTGCCCTAAAAACAAGAAAAAAAATTAAAAAGTCAACACATTTGTGACCAAGAGACCTGTCAACAAAAACAGTGTCATACATTAACTAGAACACATCTCAGAAGTCATCAGCGCTCTTACAAAAAAAAATAGCAGGAAAAACATTAACAAAAAGTGACGCACAATTTCAGTAGTCATGCCAGTTCAGTTCAACTAAATCTATGGGGTTTTGGATCAGTAGTAAGACTGCAAGCAGTCATTACTCTTTTAAAAACAGGTTTAAAAACAGGTGTCACCAAACTCTAAGCTAAGTCACCAATGCTCACTAACCTCCCTATGCATATATCTTAAAAGAAATTAAGAGAGGGCACTGTTACAAGTTGAGACATTCAGTGAGAAACACTGCATGTATCTCAAGCACTGAGTCTTCATGAAATTCAGGAAATTCTCTCCTTGCAATTCTCAACTTGCACTACCTGCTGAAAGTTCTCTCCAGAAAGCTGAGAAGGGACTGAGAATGGCTCTTGATCACTGGTTAGTCCTAATCATGGACAGTGCTGGGGCTTCCTGCTCTGTGTATCTTCACTGCAACGTTAACTTGCACGATTAGCACATGGAAGAATGGCCTAATTCACACATACCCACCCTCCTCCACGTTGCTGTGCATTTTCACTTTATGTTTCCCCAGGACTCCTCACAGCACCTAGTGCTGCAGTAGCTTATGCAGGTCTACAAATGTTTTTCACACTATGTGAAGAAACCATCATCTTTTTGGACATATATGGAGGGTTCCTGAAGGCTGGCACTAGGGAGCTATCACTAGTATGCACCCAAGAATTGCCAGCAGAATGCAGATGCTTGTTATCTGGCTCATATGCCAGAAAGGGCTGGCTGTCTTTGCAGGAAAACTGATTTTTCAGAGGTTTGTGTATGCGTATCATAACTAGGTTTGGCACAATCAAATAAATACTTGAATTTACTGCAATAAAGGCAAACTAAGGCAGGACACTGGCACTTGTGCTTTCTCTACATATTAACATATTGTCAACTGGGGGGGGGGGGAAGAAACAGGATTGCTTGCATATGCCTAAATCAAAGTGAGTATCATTTAAAATTTAATTTTATTTTAAAATATTTTATAGCTAAGGTTTCTATTCAGCAGATATGATGACATTTACTGCATGGTTCTGACAACATTCTTTAAGTATTTATTGTAAAAGCAACAAAGTGAGCTCAGCATCTCCTATACTAGCCATTCTGCACTAGTCATGCAACTAAAATTCAAAAGCATTTTTATTCCTACCTCTTCTCTATTGTTCTCCATTGAAGCTGGACTACTTTTAGGTTCTCTACTTTTACCTATGGAGAGAAATTAAAGGACTCCACTGAAATGCAAGAAATATTAAAAGTTCTTCACATTGTACATCATAGCATTGTTTATGTTTCACTAGCATGAATAAAGATGACCATGTGACTTTCAGAGACAAACTGTTGCACAACAAAACACAGTCCACTGTATGGCATAAATTTTACAGAAATCCTTTAGAAATTACTTTCAGTTAAGTCGCTGATAGGCTGAAAGACAGCCTTCCCATTGGTGAAGAAATACTGAAGAAAGCAAAGTGCAACTGTACATGCAGAATCACAGAATGGTTGGGGTTGGAAGGGACCTCTGGAAATCATCCTGCCCAACCCCCCTGCTTCAGCAGGTTCACCTAGAGCAGGGTGCACAGGACTGCATCCAGGCGGGTTTTGAATATTTCCAGAGAAGGAGACTCCACAACCTCTCTGGGCAGCCTGTTCTAGTGCTCTGCCACCCTCACAGTAAAGAAGTTTTTCCTCATATTCAGCTGGAACTTCCTGTGTTCCCATTTGTGCCCATTGCCCCTTGTCCTGTCGTTGGGCACCACTGAAAAGAGTCTGCCCCCATCCTCTTGACACCCACCCTTCAGATATTTATAAGCAGTAACAAGATCCCCCCTCAGTCTTCTCCCCTCCAGGCTAACCAAACCCAGGGGTCTCAGCCTTTCCTCATAAGAGAGATGCTCCAGTCCCCTGATCATCTTCCTAGCTCTCTGCTGGACTTGCTCCAGCAGTTCCCTGCCCTTCTTGAACTGGGTAGCCCAGAACTGGACACAGTACTCCAGATGTGGCCTCTCCAGGGCAGAGTAGAGGGGGAGGATAACCTCCCTCCACCTGCTGGCCACACTCCTTTTGATGCACCCCAGGATCCCATTGGCCTTCTTGGCCACGAGGACACAGTGCTGGCTCATGGTCAGGCTGCTGTCCACCAGCACTCCCAGGTCCTTCTCAGCAGAGCTGCTTTCCAGCAGGTCAACCCCCAACCTGTACCGGTGCGTGGGGTTGTTCCTCCCCAGGTGCAGGACCCTACACTTGCTCTTGTTGAATTTCATTCGGTTCCCCTTGGCCCAGCTCTCCAGCCTGTCCAGGTCTTGCTGGATGGCAGCACAGCCTTCTGGCGTGTCAGCCACTCCTCCCAGTTTGGTATCGTCGGCAAACTTGCTGAGGGTACACTCTATCCCTTCGTCCATGTCACTGATGAATATGTTGAACTGGACTGGACANGGGTGCATCCCATCGGGACCCATGGATTTGTGAGGATCCAGTTTGCCTAGATGATCTCTAACCCAATCCTCCTCGACCAAGGGGAAGTCCTCCTTACTCCAGATTTTCTCTCTTGCCTCTGGGGGCTGGGATGTCTGAGGGTCAGCCTTAGCAGCAAAGACTAAAGCAAAGGTGGCAATCAGTAACTCCGCCTTCTCTGCATCTTGCATCACCAGGGCCCCCACCTCGTTCAGCAGCGGGCCCACAGTTTCCCCAGTCTTCCTTTTACTGCTGATATATTTGAAGAAGCCCTCCTTGTTATCCTTGACATCCCTTGCCAGATTTAGTTCCAAGTGGGCCTTGGCCTTCCTCGTTGCATCTCTGCATACCCTGACAACGTTCCTATATTCCTCCCAAGTGGCGAGTCCCTTTTTCCACATACTGTAAACCTCCTTCTTCCATTTGAGTTTTTCTAGAAGCTCTTTGCTCATCTCCTGCCTCCTTTGCCTGACTTCTTCCTCACAGGGATGCACCGATCTTGAGCTTGGAGGAAGTGGTACTTTAATACTGACCAGCTCTCTTGGACCCCCCTACCTTCTAGAGCCCTAACCCATGGGATTCCTCCAAGCAGGTCTTTGGAAAGGCCAAAGTTACCTCTCCTGAAGTCCAGGGTTGTAATATACATCATATAGTTACTGCATTTTTTTTAATCTCTAAGAAGTTACCTTAAGTATTTTCTCTTACACATCTTGATGTTAAAAACACAATATTAAATCTGGGATCATGGAACCACAGACAAAAATCCCATTTGATAAAGGGTATGACAGAGAACTCCCATTTCTCAACTTGGGAACTGTGGAACATAAAACCTAAAGACACGCAACCTTTTAGTATCTGTTCCATCCACCAGTCCAGGTAATGGAAGGCAAAGTTTCAAGTTCAGTGATTCAATGACACTTGTATGAAGTTGCTCAAAAGGCTTAGTAATAGCAGTATTTTAATAGATGCACTACTGAGAAACATGCAAGTAAAGTGGTAGTAAAATTACAGGATACATATCATGACCATTTGTGATTTTAACATAAGACTGCTAGCACTGCAACTTACTATATCCTTACGCTTCAGTTTTGGGAAAAACAAGGAAACAATTTTCTTTTACCCTTTAAAAAAATTAATCACTTTGATTAGAAAATTTAATGCTGGGTATCTGACCTAGGCTGAATTGTTTGGGTAAATTTCAGCCAAAATTATCCAGCCTCTTCTGCATGTGAAGTTAAGGTATGGGGGAATAAAAAAGGGAAACAGACAAAGTTTTTGGCCCTTTTAAGTACCTGAAATTTCTTCTCTGGAATATTACAGGCATTCCCCCATTCTGAGGAAAGAACCTGAAATTCGGAAGAAGGGTGACATTTCTTCTGGAGACTAGACCCTGCCCACCTTCTACTCTTGACCAATTTTGCCCAAGTGATAAATCCATGGAAAATACCAGTTTGTACATGCTCAGTAGAGAATTCTTTGATTCTGGCAGCTACAATCTCTGTCAATTCTGCATTCTGCTAACCAGACTGCACACGCGCTATTCCCAAAAGCAACTCAACATGCTCCACTGGCAGCTTCTACGTGTGACTGGACTGTACACGTGCCATCCCCATAGCATGACTGAGCATGCTGCATCCCCTCACAGCTCCTAGTGCTGACCCAACTGCCCATGCTCCATCCACTTCAGGGCTATGAGAGTGCAGGATTTCCCCTGTGACTGGTGCTCCAGGGCAGGGGCTGGTCACTTGAAACAAGAGCAGGAAGTCAGTCTCTCCTACACTCTCAGTGATTCTCCTGCTGGCACCCACACAATGTAGAGGAGGGAGACATCCAATTCGAATGCAGAGAGGATAAAGAAATGTTATTCAGGCTGTAAGATCAAGTACTCAAAAATTAAGAAAAGCCAGAATGAAAGTTACCAGTGCAATTTCACTTTACTTATCATTCCTAGCACATAAGCATCATGGTACAGTTCAGCTCCACAGCAGTGCACAAGATAGAAGTGCTCAGCGAGCAACTGCTTCATATTTTAATTGACTTGTGTGTGTGGCAGGGACATGTTCCAACTCTCTTGAGCCACACTTAACCATCTTCATCATCATCTCCCTCCTCACAACACTCTACCTAGTAGTTCGCATATCCTCGAAATGCTGGAACAGAATGAGTTCCATTACTATATAAATCTGATTTGGCCCCAGACACGTCTATCACTTGTACACTGAATGAGCATCCTGTGGATTTAAAACAAAACAAAACAAAGCACAGTTGCTAAAGATGCTATCAATTATGCACAGAAAGTTGAGAGGGGAAGTAAATTTCCACAGTTAATTCTGGCATTTCCTAATATTTAAGTGTTTAATTCTTGACTTTTCAACTTTAGTATGTTCTTTTTTTTAAGAAATAAAATCTGAGATCTCAAAAACAGCACTGAAACACGTCTGCTATTAATTACTAAGCGTACCCCTGTTTGAAAGTAAATCTGTTTTTCAGGGGAACAAGCCAAATTCTACTTTGTAACTACACAGGATAAAGGGAAAAGATTTCTTTTTCCCAGTATGCTCCTCAGCAAAATTTCACTTTGAGAAACATCTACATCACAGCTTAGTTTATTATTCTGCTGAAGTATCACATGAATAATTTCTTTTTCCTATGTTAACAGTTCAGTTTGATGCTGACACAAGGACACATGGCAGCAGACTCTCTCTCAAGACAAAAAAATTAAAAGATAGTAACTGCACACCAGAAAACACACGTAAGTTTATTTACTTAGGCCAGCAGGAGTTTGAAAATAAACTCCATAACACAGCCAACACACTCTCATTCTCCTGTACTCTACTTCAGCACAACTTTTAGCTCATTTAACAGTAGAGATTGAAAGGTTCTGCGCCTGTATCCAGTCCTAGTTAAACTAGGAAACAGATTTAACCTAGTTAAATTTGGAAACACATTTTATTCAGGACTGTTATGGAGTAATTTCACTTTTTAGGACTGTAATCAAAACAAAGTGTTTAAAATTTGTTACCTATTTCTAACTTGTAAGTAAAAATTTCTAATACCAAATGTGACCTAGGGTAGGACTCAAGGTTTTTCAGAAGTATTACTTTGTTTTCAGATGTTTCCAGATTACATGTAGAAATCTTTTTCAAATAATTATGAAAGCATAACCTCCAGATCTTCTTCCACAACTACGAGAACTGCAAAAGCTTTACTTCAGCAGAAAAAACCAAGACACTGCACTTACACATTCAGGGCAACTGAACAAGGAACCCCTACCACAGCAAATACACGCATGTTTGCCATCTCATGTTCCATAGAAGGTAAACTACCAGTAGGATTAGCTTTTTTTCACATTTAGAAAAGATTCAGAATGGAAAGAAATATTGTATCAAAGGCCTACTGTATATTTGTTAAGATATCACCACTTAAATCGCATCTGGACTTTGCATAATTGCCCCAGTGAAGTGCGATATAGTGAAATAACAACACAAAGTTATTTGACTTTAGAATCATATATACATTGAAAATAAAACCATAAAATGTCTTTTTACCTATGGTTTTGTTTTTAGATAATGCTGGAGAAGAGTTTGCGTCCTCAGATTCTTCGGATGACTGAGCCAAGAAGTCATGAAGTTTCTGCACCAATGTATTCAACTTGCTTTCACTGTTAAAATACAAGTAAAACTTGAAGTTACCTATATATCTCACTCTAATTTAGCAAGCTTGAAAGAAATTGTGTTTAATTGCAATTAATACACACTTACAAAAGAAACTCAGTTATTGCTTAAACATTTGTTTCTGCAAGAGAATATCAAAGTAAATAAAAACCATACAATTTTGTTAAACCCTGAGTAAAATAATAGGTGCAGCCCTACTGACAAAAAAGCACTAAGGACTCTGTTAACTGTAATAATGAAAGCCTATTTTAAACAGTTTTTACTGTTTAAAAGGTTTTATAAAATTCAAGCAAGTCTGAGTGGTAATGCTGTTATGACATGAAGATAGCGAAAAATGAATATAAGATTCTACTTTGTCAGAAGCTGAACAGGTAAAAATAATAAAATCTTTATTTTATTACCAAAAATGTAACCTTTGGGGATAGAAAGCACTAGAAATAGCAAAATTTCACCTACAACCTTAGAAACAAACAGGTCCATTGAGTATGACAGATCTACATGCTTATGCAAAGCTTCTATTAAATCAGCCACGTACACATACACTGTGTATCCTGTATTGATTTTGTCAAAAAACAACCATGTAGAATCAGATCATTCCTTGATCTATTTGTATGAGTACTCGTAATTAATTTATAAAAAATATTACCCTGGGAATTTTCACTAGGCAGTTTTAGACACCAGGAACTGTTAGTCTTGTATATATACCCATTACAGTAAAAAGGCAACACCTTTATCCTACGCTTTTGTCAAAAAGCTATACCACTTCATAATCTACATGTTATTCCCTCTCATTTTACGTTGTTTATTTCAGATTTTCTCCTCCCAAAGCTACAACTTCCTGAGACAAGTGCCTTTTTCTAGCTGCCAGCACACTGACTGAGGCCAAGGGCAGCCACCCTGTCAGACCCCCCTGTATCAGAAGTTACCACTCTCAGCTGTTTGTCAGTGCTGCCCTCCTGGACACTATCAGTCCTCTAAAATCTGCCAGCTGACATGTCTGAGTCATCATACCTTATCTGCTACTAGATACGGGTTTTCAAACTGCTGAACTACACTACCCCCTTCATAAGTTAACCCAGTTAAAGGATACAGGCTTCCATCCTGTTCACTTTTCATCTCCCACTATTTTCAAAACACTCTTCCTATAGCACAAAGAAATAAGATTTTCTGTTCCTGTTTTACAGGCTGTAGGAACTTCTGAATATTTATCAGAAGCTCAATCCACTCACCTTTACCATCTCTACTATTCCTCTGAACACATCCATTTATTAACTTCTGACTTTCAATTTAACTGTTATTGCTAAAAAACAAATCACCTGTTTTATAAGAAGGTCATGCAGGTGAGTGCTCTCTTGAGCAATGAGTGAAAGGATATCATCACATTCATGCAAATGACTTTTTAAACCAGTGAAAATAACCACGTATAAAACAGCATAAAACATCCATTAAAAAAACCCCTCTAATTTCTTTAAATCTTCTGAAGTACTCAAAATAAAACAAAACAGCACTTTGTAATGGAAAGACTTTCTGCATGAGTAAATAACACTTTTCTTTTGAGACTACATACATACCATCAATCACTTGAGCAACTTTGAAAGAGAGTATAACAAAGCCTGTTTTACTCTCAAGCGTATCTTAAAATTTTTCTCTCAATCTGCCTAAAAGTCTTCCCCTCTAATTACTGGACTCATGCTGCTACACAACTGCCAGTCCCTAAACCTGGGCTTCCCTTTTTCTCATGGATGGATGCCATACTTGGAAAACATTACAGGAGATGATAATTGTACATTTCAGTTTTAACAGATTGCATGCTCTATTCTAGAAAGGAGGTTTAATGACAATTTATTCACATTAAGTTAAAAAAATTAAAGAGTTGTTCAGAGTTATTTGATAGGAAAAGTACATAAAGATATTGTATATCCATTCCAGATGGTCTGAAGAACTAATGCACGTTTAGGAAGGCCGCAAAAAAGTACATTTTTGGTAGTAAAAACAAAACCAAAAAACCCCACATGTGGAATTCTGCTCATTTAGTTTATAAATAACTTGTTTTGGTAACAGGATTTTAGAAAAGAAAATGGGAACTATACATGAGTTATAATATTATTGTTCTAAATACAAAACAAATTCAGAATAGTATGCATGTGTCTTTGTGACTAACACTTGGAACATTATCTACTACCATTTATTAACTCTTATCCTAACTAGCCTAAAATTATCATTTTTAGAGCAAAATATTTATGCTGACAAACAACAACCAAAAAATAAAAAAAATCTGCAAACTAATACTAAAAAGTCTTCTCAACTTGCATTTCCTCTTGATTATTCAGCATTTTGTACCATAAGGCTGTATTAAGGAATACCAGGTCAAACACAAGTAAAGGTGTTACACTTATAATACTTCACCACAAAGAAATTTTAATTTAGGGCAATGCTTTACCTGGTTTTGTACAAAAGCAATTTTATGTCATGCATTTATAGTTGAGAATGTATTATCTACAATCTTTTTTTAAAGATTCTACTGCAAAATCATTGTTCTTTGTAATATATTAATAGACCCATCCACCATGAAATTGATCACAACCTATAAAATGTGTATTTTTTAAAAAAACATAGGAGCCTAAAAATTTAGAACCATCTCAGAAGCACTAAGCGAAGCAAGCAGTCTCCCTCTACCATACAGCAAGTCCCTACACTATTTACTAGTGTTTTCAGGCTTGCATGTTCTAAGCAAATGGCTTTACCATCAGTCTAGAGCTATTTCAACACTGTTTAGCCTAATTAAAACAGGAATGAAAGGAAAGGTGTCCTACTATTATTGGTTTGGCCATGAACCTGATTTGTGACCTTGAGAAACTATCTTATAAGAATACCATTTCTTACCTAAATTCAGAGCAAGTGCTGTAATCTTAAACAGCAAATGCCTGGCCATTACTAGGATTTAAAAAAAAAAAAAAAAAAAAAAAAAAAGGTACATATTACGCAAACCACACATTAGGCTAAATGATTCTACAAATCAATAGAATATGTAAGAAGAAAATGAAGGGACCAGTGGTGTCCTAATCTTGACACAACACACTTAATTCAATCTGGCTGTTGACTGCTGCCCCTTGTATGTGCTTACCTGTATTGGGTTTGCATGACAAGGTTTTGGTAGCAGGGGGGCTACAGGGGTGGCTTCTGTGAGAAGCTGCTAGAAGCTTCCCCCATGTCCAATAAAGCCAATGCCAGCCGGCTCCACAACGGACCCACCACTGGCCAAAGCTGAGCCCATCAGTGACAGTGGTAGCGCCTCTGGGATAACATATTTAAGACGGGGAAAAAACTGCTGTGCAACAGCAGCTGGAGAGAGGAGTGGGAACATGTGAGAGGAACAACTCTGCAGACACCAAGGTCAGTGAAGGAGGGGGAGGAGGTGCTCCAGGCGCTGGAGCAGAGATTCCGCTGCAGCCCATGGTGAAGAGCATGGTAAGGCAGGCTGTCCCCTGCAGCCCATGGAGGTCCATGGTGGAGCAGGTAGATGCGCCCAAAGGAAGCTGTGACCTTGTGGGAAGTACATGCTGGAGCACTCTGTTCCTGAAGGACTGCACCCCATGGAAGGGACCCATGTGGGAGCAGTTTGTGAAGAACTGCAGCCCACGGGAAGGGCCCACACTGGAGAAGTTCGTGAAGGACTGTCTCCCGTGGGAGGGACCCCACGCTGGAGCAAGGGAAGAGTGTGAGAAGTCCTCCCCCTGAGCAGGAAGGAGCGGCAGAGACAACATGTGATGAACTGACCACAACCCCCATTCCCCGTCCCCCTGTGCCGCTTGCGGGGAGGAGGTAGAGAAATTGGGAGTGAAGTTGAGCCTGGGAAGAAGGGAGGGGTGGCGAGAAGGTGTTTTAAGCCTTGGTGTTATTTCTCATTATCCTACTCTGATTTGATTGGTAATAAATTAAGCCAGTTTCCCCAAGTTGAGTCTGTTTTGCCTGTGATGGTAACTGCTAAGTGATCTCTCCCTGTCCTTATCTCGACCCATGAGCCTTTTGTTATATTTTCTCTCCCCTGTCCAGCTGAGGAGGGGGAGTGATAGAGCGGCTTTGGTGGGCACCTGGCATCCAGCCAGGGTCAACCCACCACATTACTTCATCACCTGTGTTAGCTAATGATCACACTTCTGCAAAGCAAGTCAAATCACCTTGGACAAACAAAATTCTAAGGAACAGTTTTCATTTGGATCCAGCTTGCCACACATTCACGTGATCATGCTCTCTGATGGTAGGTGAGGTGCTGAAAATTCATAGCCAGGGCAGGGGAAAGAGCAGGATTGCCCATTTCAGCAGCAAACCCGGGTCACATTGCATTATACTGTGAAACTGCACTGGAAAAAAACTTGTTATTGCACTCAGTTTCTATCTACTTTCTTCAGACACTTAAAAAATGCAGGTGGGGAGTGTCCCAGTTATTGTCAACATCTGGAAGAATAGTTTTAAAACTATATTTTCTTTAAACAAATGAATTTCTCATTCTTCTGCAGGATCCTACCAACTTTTAGTCTAAGGAAGTGCCCCTCATCTGAATTTCAAGTGGCTCCTGAAAGTCAGCAAAACAAGAGTGCTTTCCAGCTTTTCATCTATCTCAATGTCGACAAATATACTTTTGCAAAATTTTTCCTACCTTAAGAACTCACCTTCCTTAAGTTCAACACTTGTCTAAAATTTTTCTGTGTTTAAACTTTTAAAATAGTTCAAGGGCACGAATTTTTTTAAATTCACCTTTACAGTTGCTTCAAGTTTAAGTCCCCATCCTTTTTCACTTTTGAAGCTGAAATGAAATACTGCAGAACAGCAAGTATTAAGCAAAATTAAACAATCCTCAGAAAAAAAAATTAAAGAAAAATAAAAACAGATGCACTTTTAAACTGCCAGTCTGTAGACTACCATCCTCTGCTTCAGTCCTCTGCTTCAGACTGTATCCCTATGTGAATGACAGAAATCCGACAACCCACAGCAAAACTCTGAAAATTTTAATTAAGACAGTGGGAAGAGGAAAGGAAAGGACTACGTCTCCACTAGAACACAGGAAGGCTTGGTGCTGATGACCCAATACCCATGCTACATACATTTCAGTAATTCAAACTAGGCGCAGTCTGGTTCTGCAGACTGAACAAGCACAAGCAGTTGGAGCACAGAACGCTGGAGCACATCTTTCAGCTTAGTTCCACCCAGAAGGAATCCAGTTTGTGCACTTCAAGCCCCCCCTGCGTTATCAACAAAACTGAATAAGCAAGGACAATCTGGAGACTTTTTTCAAAAATGCACTTCTTAACTCGGACGCTAATATGGGTGTACCCAAAGTTCTGAAGGAGATCAGAACATATTTTTTCAAAGCATTTCTGTATCTAATGTTACAAACATGATCATCTTTTAAAATTACTGTTTTACAGTAAATAAAGCTGAAATTGATGTAATTTAATTAAACATACAATTTCAAAACTGGTACTAGGCAACCTTCCCCCCCCAAATGCATAACCTCTAGGATATTTCTACCTAATTTCTACCTAAGCCTTGATATAATGAGGCCAGTATTCTGTCACCTGCAAATCTTCATAAAAGTTTTTTCTGATGAGAAGGAAAAGTGTTAGATTTACCCCAGTTCAAAGATTTCAATTACAAGGGCAGAGCCTACATAGTCGTTTCATATGAAACGTGTCAATATTGTGGCTGAACACATATGTGAATGAAATGGCTTAAGACCGGTGGAAAGAGTGAAAGATGACAAAACCTACAATAGAAGTTGTTTATTTTCTTATCCCTAATCAGAAAAGGAGTAAACACACCTGCAATATCCTAAGAAGCCTACTTCTCTCAGAAAAAATACATAACCAGAAAATAAAATAGGCCTACGATTGTATCACTTGAACAAGTAAGAGAATATGGTTTTATAAAGGTGGGAGAACAGAACACTTCTATCCTAGTGGTTGTTCTTTTAACTCAACAATGGTTTTCCAAGGGCAAAGCAACATGATAGCGTATAGCCTAAATCAGATTAATATTTTAACTTATTTATACTGATATACCAATTACACCAAAACAAGTGAGGCTTTACAATCAGGATTCACACAATCTGTTCAAGTTGGCATGAAGCAGCTCTACTGCCAAAGGACATAAACCCTCATGCCCCAACACACACACCTGATGCCACCCACGCTCTCAGTTCTCTCCTTGCTCCTCCACTTCAGTACAAGTATTTGTTTTGGCCCATGCACAGAAGCTGACCCATACTAAAAGTAGCCATTTCTTCTATATGTAGATAATTTCCCTAATCCAACTCACTGCTCATGGGTATGAATGTTTCTGCAGGCAGAGGTGATGACAGTCAGAGCTGGGGAGGAAGGGACTGTAACTTCAGTGGCAGCAATACGCTACATGAGCCTGAACTATCACGCAGCAGCAAAATTAGAGTTGGTCAGGTAAATGACACCAAGAATCATAGACTCGTTTAGGTTGGAAGGGACCTCTGGAGACCGCGTAGTCCAACCGCCCAGTGCAAGCAGAGACACTACAGGAGGTCACCCAGAAATATGTCCAGTCAGGTTCTAAATACCTCCACAGCTGGAGGCTCCACAATCTCTCTGGGTGACCTGTTCCAGTGTCTGACCATTCTCACAGCAAAAAAGTTCTCTTGTATTTAGATGAAATTGTACCACATTAAACTTATTTAATCAGATACAGCCAGAAAATACCTGAATAGCAAAGCTCTGACTGAAAAGAGATGCAGGCATCTAGCACTTCACCAAACTCGGAGTCTAGGCTTAAGACTTCATTAACAGAGACACTCAAAACTTTGTTTAGAACTGACTTTAAATCCACAGTGGCTTAATCAAGTGATAGCTAGTACAGTTGAAGACACTCAATGATGTGGAAGAAGTAACTTTGGAGATTAAGTACAGCATAACAGGTTCAGACAAGTAAACAGAATTATTTTCCTC
The DNA here is from genome assembly GCA_013389945.1 of Fregata magnificens. NCBI lineage: Eukaryota > Metazoa > Chordata > Aves > Suliformes > Fregatidae > Fregata > Fregata magnificens. The sequence goes on along the minus strand of WAAD01036966.1, from coordinate 562,198 downwards.
CAGACGCACAAGGGGAGTGAGAAAGCTATGGTTCAAAGTCACTAAGAGACCCTTTATTCTGTTCAAGGAAGATTACACAATTTCTTTTTGTTGAGATGGTATCCAAACAACCAGATCAGGGTTCGGCTGAGAGCTACCATGCTTCACTAAAAAGTGAAAAATTCTTTGGTTTTTAACCTGTTTCTTTAATAGGAACTAAAAAAAAAAAAAAAAAAAAAAAAAAAAAAAAAAAAAAAAAAAAAAAAAAAAAAAAAGAAAGAAAGAAAGAAAAAAAAAGCAAAAGCTAAGACAAACAATCTCATTGTTAGGTTGGCTTGAATGCCATGCAGAAGTCTGTAACTTCAATGGCAAAATAATCTGCAAGTTGAAAAAGACTGACTGAAGTCAACCACTTGAAAATCTAAATACGGTTATTTTCACCTTTATGAGACAAAAATAATGGCAAACTGAATACCTTACTATATTAATTCAAGAAAGAAAGCTCAAATTAGCATACATAACATACAAAACAGAAAGTTGTATTTAAAAACCTTAAACGTACTGTGTTTAAAGGGAAAGAAGTGCTCCACATCCAACAGCATCATGCCCCTCTAACTCTACAACTGCTTTCTCTTTTGCTTTATTTTCCTTCTGCTTCCTGGAGTTTATCACAGATTCTTAATGAGACATCATTCATTACAAACTCTGTCTAAGAACTAAAGCACATCCCTTCAAGTCTCCCAGATAATCCCAATCAGGTTTGCTACAGGTTTTAAGGGTTGTAGCCCATCTGAAGCATAGGGTTTTTTATTTTACAAGATAAAAGTCACCTCAGTTTGCCCCTTGTCAGTCCTGAATTTATTGCCCAATTTTTTTGGTTTTGCTTTACACGATAGATGTATTTGCCCAACAAGGCTTCTACAGTTGAACCTAAGACCTACAGTTGGGCCTACTAAGATAGAAATTTCTACAACTGTGCAGCTTTCAGAGTTGCAAATAAACTGCCTAAATAGCACTAAAGTTGACACTGGTTAACAACCTGCATAATCAAGTTCTCGATTTTTTCAAGGTNCAACATCAATCAATCCATCATCCGTCTTGAATGACAACTGCCTGGTGGCTAGATGTTGTAACAAATTATGAAAGCTTTATACTCTTCCTGTAGTAAATCAGGGCACTTTACCTACCATCGTTTGAAGTCAATATAAAACCTTCCATTATATTTGCCACTGAATTTCTGCAATTTCTTCTTTCCCCTCCTGACTCACCACTGGAACCACTTGCCACTGATCTATCCATGAACTGATTCATGTTTCCAAATCACCTGCAGGCACAAGCTGAGCTCCAGTGATACGAAACACGATTTCATGAGGTTCAGCAGTATCCTTAGGCTTTCCTGTTTATAAAAGACGCATCTAGCGATCCAATCTAAAAACGTACTTTGTCATAGACTGCAGAAATTTGTTTTTACGGTGAACACAGCACATTTTAGTATCATTTTTGATATTTTCTTTCGGTGAGCTATATCCACATAAAAAGCACTAACTTTTCCTCCCTTCAAGCAGAGGATACATGTGCTCATCTATAACAGAACTGGGAATTTCAAGTTTCCACAATGTTAAGGCCATGCTACTGCAGAATTTGTATTATACACCCTTCTATCACACCAAATTATTTCACAGAAAATAAAGATACCTTCAGTTAAGCCCTATAGCGACCCTGACACAAAGTTTACAAACCCCTAACAGAAACAGTATTGTACTAAAACAGAAATAATGAAGCCACCGCAGTAAGTTCCTCTCTTAGAGAATTTCATTGTAGTAGTGCAACACATTGGTTCTGGGGCACATCTGGCACAGAAGACAACACCCAGCCTAAAGTTTTGCTGCTCTTGGGGGAAGAGTCAAAGAACCTGCTTCTGCCCATTCCACATGATTGTGTGAAAGATGGCTAACTTACACGGTACCTTCGGAGAATACCCAAGATTGCTGTTGACTTATTTCCAATTAATTATTGTGGCATTAAATGACATTCCTCAAACAACCCTATAATATCATGCAGAACAAAGAAAGTCAAGAGACTCAAAAATGAAGAAAATTTAACAAAAATGTGAAGGCCAAGTTGCCAAAATATCATACTGAAAGTTGAAAAGTCTGAATCATAAAAAAATGAAGTTTATTTTGCCAACTTAAAAAAAATCTCGTATCACTACAGTGACTACCAGATGGTTCAAGTGAGTAAGGTTCAAAACTTGTCTTTTTTTTCTATTGTTGTGCTTATTTTGTACAACATATGAACTGATTGGTAGGAGCAGGTTAGGTCACTATGACAAAGATCCCTCCACTTTTTTAAAAAAAAAAAAAAAAAATCAAGTTTTTGGGCAAAAGTTGTAGAGAAATCTTTACAAACATTTACAGATGCAGCATTTATTTTTAAAGTTTCTCAGTAAGTTACTCCAGTTTTCATCATGTTTTTCAGCATTGCAAACTTCTCATCCTGGACACGGGAGACTCCTAGGTTCTTCATATTAAATAAAAGTATTTCTTGTAACAAAAGTTTAAAACTTCATAGCCAGCAGACTAGTATTGATTGATTACTTTCCTTTTAAACACCGTCATTCTATCTTCCAGAAGTGCTGCGAAAAGTTCTGTTGTTTGCGTATCTTCCAAAGAATTCTAACAACATCTCCTAGCTTTATTTCTGTACACACCTTACATGAGCAAAACTGCAGATAGCAGAAGATGAAATGAATGCGTAGGGTGACTGTGCAGGGTGACAGAAATGCAGGCAGCTGACAGGCCAACAGGACTTGTGGGAAACGGGAGCAAAAGAGAGAGAGAGAAAGAGAGAACGCGTATGTTTGTGTTTCTTTTCCCTCTCATTCCCTCCAACTCCAATTTTAAGTAGAACTTGAATCGACAGAAAACAAGAAAAAGCTGATGCAATGTGCTCATCAGCTTATAACCCTGAAACCACGGTACCCTACAATGTCATGCCTAGCTCCTGGCATGGAACTGTTCTTGTAAAATAAAAACAAACTGTTCAAGATGAGCTCTGTGTGGGACGAGAATTGTAAAACACATTTAGACTGAACGAGAACATGAACAGAAGAAAAGTTTGGAGCACCCAAAAAAATATTACGTCCATCTACTTAAAAGCAGTTTGTCACAAGGCCTGCTTACTATGTGGGACAGATCCAACTCAGAGACTACATACAACCTCAAATCTACTTTGGACACACTTTTTGATCTTCAAGATTACAAATAAGCTGAAATAATCCAATTTACCTTTCTGTCTGCAGGTAACCTGCAAAAATGCATGGAAAACGTATGAGCTTCTGGATCCTCTTCCACTGAAGCACCAACTAAAGCAGCCCCTTAGTAGTGACACTAATTGTTGCACTAATGACAACATAAGAATATGGAAAGCGTTAAGGACAAAACCTTCATTATGTAGACCAGAAACAAGTGGTTCAAAAAAAGGCAACGCAGAATATTGGAAAACAGGGAACAGAATACAACAGTCATAGTAATATAAAAAGCAAAGTGGTCCAAATGGCAAAGCATTTTTCAGCATGTGCAATATTAACTATGACCATAAAACAGTCAATAAATATCAGTACTCTGGATCCTTTTGCTATACAGAAATCAAACTCTACTCTTGATTTTCAGGGATTGGGGAAGAAAAAGGAGAAAGCCCCTTAATTAGTATTTCAGTCTGCACACAAAATAATCGATGCAACACAAAAGTGGTTTAAGCTGTCAAAGTACTTTAAGAACAGAAGGGAGAAAGTGCACATGAGAAAGGGGAAAGAGATGGACAATCCCTATCTTACAAAATAAGGAAGAAAACTATCCAGAAGACACTGCTAACTGTTGGGAAGACAGGCACCAAATAATGTACATTTGCAATACTCCTGACTTACACGCAGCACGTGATCAACATCAATAACAATACCTTTTAAAAATCTTTTTGTTAGAAGTAGATTACATATGCGTTACTTCCTCAGAAATGTGAAGGCTTTAAAATCAAGCAGTACACAAGAGAAGGAAAACTATCGTCCCTTTAACTTTTGGCTGAAACGAAATAGTAGTTATGAACGACTCAAAATAAGTCTAAAACTGGGTGGTGAAGAAACACAAATATGACCACAGAAAAAACTTTATCCAAGGCTCAGTGCTTAAGACAGCGTGATGCTTCCCTTTCTTAACACCGTTTGATTTTGATGATACGTGCAACGTTCGTGAGGGTCAAGTGACAATACTTTATTGTTTATATAGCGCCTCCGGCATTTCGAGTATTTGTGGGTGATGGACTGCGTTGATCAGACCCCCTGAGATACCGATAAACTGCAAGCACACAAAGCCAACTATTTATTAATAGTTTAACATGGCGTCTTTCTTAACACTGACTCTACTTGGGGTTTTGTCAGCTTACTTTACGGAGCAAAACAGGAGCCGTTCGTAAGAATTAAGGCGGTAGGAGACAGCCCTTCAAGGGTAGAGGGAGATGTTTGTAAACCAGCACGGAAACAGATCCTCCACGGGCGGATCAGCGGGATAGGAAGGACTTTACTACAGCACAAACACGTGGGGCGGGGGCGGACAACCGGAGGGCAGATCCCCGCGGCCCCCGGCGGCGGGGGGCGAGGGCGGCCCCGCCC
>WAAD01036966.1:494614-534556 GCA_013389945.1 Fregata magnificens | reverse complement strand
GGCGAAGCGCGGGAGCGGGCCGTCCCTCAGCGACCCGCGGCCGGGGGAGGCTCCAAGCCCGAAAACAGCAGCTTCGGTCGGCCGCGGGTCTTTCTCCAGCACCTCCGGGGGGTCCGCTGCGGAGGTCTGTCGCTTCGGAAGGGCGAGGAAGCGCGGTGAGGGTCCCCCCGGCTCTGAGGGAAGCCGGGCCGTGTAGCTCATCCCGGGGGAGCTCGGGTGGGCGGCGGGGGGTGCGAGCAGCGGGTGAGTACGGGGGTGAGTCGGCGTGTCAGAAACAGACCGGCCTAACGAGGGCTCTGGATCCAAAACGGTATTTCCTGCTGAACCGCTTCCCTCTCTGCAAGCTGCTCCTGCCTTCCGTTTTTATTTTCCCAGTGCTAGGCAAGCCCTGATGGTAGGGAGTCACAGCAGCACTCCTGTGGCTTCTTGGGGATGCAGCCAATGCCAACAGGTTGAGTAGTATCAAACAGGGAACTGAAAGGAAGCGTTATAGGCTGTTCTTATCAGTGGACATCCAGATTTGAGATCTTGTTGGTATACAGTAAGTGTGCACTCACTGATGGACTTGAAAAAGTACCTCTTCTACCACCGGCGATCTTCAGAGAAAGACTTGTAATGAATTTGAATGCACAAGTCACTGAGCCTGTTCTCCAAGGTCCTTCTTTGCAAATCTGAGCTGCTTAACTTGTACCTCTGAAACATCTTCCTTAGCATTTTGCCTTGTGATGGCAGCACTCTGTGCACAAGTACATTTTTCCAATATTTTCATCAAAAACATAGTGTAAATATTCTGGAAAAGGGCAAATAGTTGTTTACGATGCTTTGGGGTAAAATCTCACGAAAACGAGTAAGAGCAAACCCAGCTTAGCTATTGCCTTTCTGTATCCATGTTCTGGAAATAGCACATAATTATTGTTAGTGTAAAGTTCCTTAAAAGCTTTTATGCAGTCACCAAAGATTGCATTTCTCTACTTAAATACTTGCTGAATTGTATTTGTGGATGTAAAGAGACCAAGAAATAGTTTTTTCTGTTTGGTAATGTGGAAATTAGATGTGTGAATTACGATGTACTGTGTGAGCACAAAAACAATTTGATTAGAAATTAGTAATTATAGTGTATTTTCTTGTAGAGAAAAGACCTGAAGCTTTTTTTCCTTCCCAGGTGGCAAATCAGGAAAGTGAAAGCTAGCATTATGTGTCATTTACTGTTTTATTCTTCTTATTTTCACTTATATAATGCATTCCGCATTGCTCTGCCTTGTATTTTGAGACTAAGCTCAAGAATGAGGAGCTCCAGTCGGCCTCAGTATGCTCACATAACAAGGGTTTATTATGTTCCTAATATTTGCTATGATTCTTCCAGGGGAGCACTCAAGTTCTCCAAAAATCTGACTTGAAGAGGTAGTGGAAGGACACGAACAAGTAAAAGGATTCGCTAAGAATTTGTCTCAACTATTATAAAACTCCTGTTACAAGTGAAGTGGAATGTTTTCATTGTGTACTTCTGGGGTTTTTTTCCCCATCCAGCTTGTATAAAGTCCCTCAGAGCAATTTCCCTAGTCTGCTGACCAAGCAAGACTTGTTAAGGTCTTGAGCAACGTGAATTACAATCTGTTTAGAGTATCACGTAGCTGTCTGTGAGAGATATTTATTACAGATGTGCAGTTTCTCCCTCAATGATTAAGCCTCATATATCTAGTCATACTTTCAACTGTATCTGTTTGCCAATGAATGTAATAAAACCTCATTCTTTCGTACTGCACCAGATTTCCTGTAACCCTTTCTCCAGCACTTTTGTAAACCCAAGGGTGAGATGATACAGCTTTTTCATTTCATGCTGTCCTTTGCTCTTTTTTGTAGGTTTTTGCAGACTTTTGGGGACAGATACCTTTTTTTCCCATTTAATGTAATCAGTAGTTTATCTTTCTGCTGCCATAAATAAAGCAAGTTTTAAAGTAGAACTCATCCATTCAGAAATTTAATAAGGTCCAAAGGCTGTAGTGAAATCTGACAGATTCTGTTTCTGGCATTTGTGTGATTTTTGCCTAGCTTTGACCTCTTTTAGTTTCAGCAGCTATAAATTCAAGATAATTATATATAGAAAACTTTGGTGAAAAATGAAGTTGTACGCTTAGCCAGAAACATTGTGTGCTTCTCAGTTATGTGTCCTGGCTGATCCTAGAACAGGCACAAAGCGTGTTTGTGGTGCACAGTGCTTTGTTACACTGTGGTGCCTGGGTTAGCTCGAATACTAGATGCACTGAAGTGTTTTTCATGGGGTAAAGTGAGAGTCTGGGTTTTTACCAGTGTTATAACTGTCTCTTTGCATTGCTCTTTTTTTTTTTTTTTTGATAGTATGAGGTTGTGAATGACTTAACTTCGATTTCATCAAACCTTATATTGCTTCAGGTATTTTGCTTACAAAGACTGCTGTTAGTACATCCAAAAAACTGGTTTAGAGAGATGAATCTGAGTTTCTCAGTCACCTTGTGCTTGATCACTGTTTAATTTTCCTTTCCATATGAAGAAATTGCTGTTGGAAGTAGAAATTATTTCTCTTTCTGTTGCTTCATTCACTTAATAGCAACGCTAGTTGACTTTCTTCAAGAAAATGAAAGGTTTGGATTTTAACTTGCACACAGGCAATCCAAGCATTAAGCCTAAAACTGTACCTGAAAAAAACATACAAGGACTTATGTCTATTCCCAAATATTATTTTGGTTTTAATTATCCTTTGTACACCCCCTGTTCTGTCACTGAGCGTTGCTCCTCCACGTGTAGCCTACTGTGTTCGGTTCTGCACTATCACAGAGCCAGATTATTTCTAGGGCTCTGCTACTTCATTGATGATGTTAATATACAAACAAGGAAGTACTACTGCCTTGTGTACTGCAAAACACAGGTGGAAGTCATGAAATATAATAGAAAATGGGAGTTTCTAAAGGTATTAAGCAGTACATAATATAGTAGAGAATACAAAAAGCTTTTACAAAGTTTCTTCAAAGCCAAGGCTCTTTGTAAGATGAAGCCACGTTAGATGATATTCCAAAACAGCAGTAGTTGAAGCCTTTTGGTTTCTTGTATTCTAAATACATAGCTGTTAGATTAAGTGCGGGCGGGGGTCTGCCATTTTTATGCATCGTCAAATCCTGAAATTCTTTACTAATTGATGATGAAGGTGTTTTATAGATTGAGCAATGCATTGGTCAAGAAGAAAACCATTACTCTTCTCTAAAACGTGTGATCCATAACTTAGTTAGCATTTCACTTAAAAGAGTATGTCCATGATAACTTTGAATTACAAGTTATTTATTAGCAGTCATTTGCCTTGCAGTTGGTGGTAATAATTGAGATCTTCAGTGTCAGCTTATAAAATATTTGTTGTCACCTAGAAAGCTTTTTAGATATTACAGAAGTTTTAGATTTGTTGATTGTTTCAGCTGCATCCTGCCAGATCCATAACTGTCCCTTGTAGAGTGAAGTTTTCTTTTGACCTAATGCACATATATACACATGTGTATGGATGCATTATTTTTTATATATATATATATAAAAAAAATTTTAAAAATGGGGGGAGAAAACAAACAGATATATAGTGATGGATGGCAAGAGTGAGGAAACGGGGTATTCCAAGTTCAAGCCATTGCTGTAGTATACACGGATTGCTACACAGCCTCATGCAGATCTTTTGACTTTTGCATCCATTTTCATGTGAACTTGGTGAAATGTTAACATATATAAGGAGAACTAGGGTTAAATTGTCAGTATTTGTACACCTCTTGTGTGTATCTAGTCATAATTTATTGGTGTAACAAATATTTTTCAGGCTGCTTAGTAATTAATTTTTCTTAATTTCCTCCTTCTGACAACATTAAATTATGATGAAAATACTTCTTTTAAGTTTCAGCCAGAGCATTTCTACCAGGAAGCACTCGTAAGAGAGGCAGAGCATTAGAAATGAAACAGAATATAACAAGGCAGAATACTGTCTCAGCTGTAAGCATGTATTAGCTTTTAAATTTAACTCGTGGTCCTGGGCATTTTGTAAGGGGAGGAAAAAGGGTGTCTGTATACTTACAGTCACTCTATATTAACCCTATGCTTTCTTCTGAGGAAAAGATCTCTTTAAAGCATCAGGAGCGCTGGAGATCCAGACAATTTGGTCTTCAGAAATCTCAATAAGGCTGTATAGAAAACTGAGATTGTGACCGTGCTGTTTCTCAATTCAACGTCAATAATACAATGTAACTGATGTGAAGAGACAGTATTGCTTACAAATGGCTTATTTTCTACCTTTAGATTTGGACACATCTCATTTTTTAGAGAACAGCTTGTTTTTAAAAATGGTATGAAAACTGTTAGCAACTTGTAACAAAGCAAATAAAAATCCTTGTTTGTTGTCTTCCCCACCAACAGAGAGCTGTTAATGATGCATATATCATATAGATCCAGTAGCGTTTCTTAATTAAAAGTCGGGGAGCAAAAAGAAGAGGCAGTTTGATCCAACAGATAAATTCTATGATAGAAGTTCTGGATTCAGTCCTAGTACTTTGGGGCCTTGAGGGGTAACAGAAAAAAAAAAATTCTTTTATGCCTTTATGCTTTTTGCATGTGTGAATTACAATCTCTTCCAGGAAAGGATTTTCTCTACTGTGTTTTTACAATGCCTAATGCCATGGGGCCCTGATCAGTTGGTCCTAGGAGAGCAGTCTTTAAAAAAAACCCTCATCAACCCAACAAAAAAACCTTCTTGGGGCAGTGGAATGATTGAAGCTTGATTGCTTTTGATGTATTATTTAAGTCCAAACACAAATAGCAGGTGATGTGTTTTATTTTAAAGGAAAGATTGTGTCTGTGTGAAGCATACACTTGAAACATAAACAGGGCATTCTATTAACATAATAGGATTCTAACATGCTTGAAGTCACTTTACAAACTTTATTTAGTTAATTAGGCCACTAAGGCAGAATACCTCTGATAATTCCCGTTTCTCTTTCCACATGCTACCTTTTAAGTAGGAAAACATGAGGCTGTGTAAAAAATGGTGGAAGGAATTATATGTTAAATGAACAGCAGAAGGGCAAGGAAACAAACTGAGAAAATGGAGGAAATACTTTGTCCATAGCAAACTGTCCAAACAAACAAATAATAATAGTAGATGTTAACCAAAAAAAAAAAAGTATAATGTTATTTTTACATATCTAAGCAGTTAATTTTTTTAGTGCTTTGGTGGGCATTCGGTAGCAGTGCTGATGGCTACTGTAATCACTTTAATAATAGTAGTTCACCATATTACACGCGTGGCTGCTGTTAGTTTGACATATGACTTGCAGAAAAGACTTTAACACTGTATCCTAGTTTCTTGTAATAATGGGTATTATTGTACTGTATCTTGAGTCTCTTAAACCAAGGAACAGGCAAGATAGCCAGGAGCTCAGCAGACTTTCTCAGACTGGTGTAGAGCTGTACCCCAACTCTCATGCAAGGCAACATCTTACCAGCCTCTGATTATTTTAGATAGCAGCTCACAGCCAAAGTATTTCCTTACTTTGTATTTTTTTTCAAAATACAGTAATAGTGCCATTGTCAGGGCAGTTCAAGCTGATTGTGTACCTGAAATACTTTTAAATTCACTTCTATCCAAACCTTACTAGAGGACAGTTTGACTCTGTCTACGATAGACTATTGTGTCTCATTTTAGTTAGTTGTATGTGTCTGGCTGCACTCACAAAACACACTCTAAGTCAGGTACTTCTTGAAACTTTATTTGTACTTCAGCCTTATGGGAATATTCATTGCTCCCTGACTGTGGAGTTACAGTTATGTCTTTGTTTGCTCTATATGGACTGAGCATTCCTTATGGAAGAATTGAGGTAATCAGTAAGGATCATATTTCAATATGATGACATGAAAGCGTGTATTTTCTTGGGTAGCTTTATAGTGGTTTTAAAAATATCTTGTACCTCTGAGTGTGCAGATGAGCCTGAGAAAGGACCTACCATATGAAGTTTGCTTAAAATATACTCTTCTGCTGATTAATAATTCTCTTGGGTGTCAGGTGATGTTCTATATTTCTGTAATGTGTGAATATTTACATACAAATATTGGTGCATGTGTTTCTGATAACTCGGATCTTGTAAGAATAGTGTGATCTGTAATAACTCTTCAGGTAGAGTTGTCTTATTTCTGTTCTTAGCAGGGATGAGTTATAGTTACTGTTTTCTACTGACTATAGCATAGTATGATGCAATCTTCAGTAATAGTAACTTACTGTCACTGTTTTATGTTCTGAGGCAGCAGCAGCAGCACTCGGTTAGTACAGCAAGTGTTAATGCTGTTTTCTTGGCCAGCCTTAGCAATAATCAAAGTTCTCGTTGCCTGAGGCCCCACTTCAGAAAAATAGTTCTTTCCTCTGTCTCCTGGTACTGAGACCACATCATCCCACAGTGTGTCCTGCGTGCGCCCACGCCTGCATCCAGACGCAGGATGAGAGCAGGATGCAACTTTCGATTCTGATCCCACAGCCACCGACAGTCTTGAGTTGTGCTTGCAGCCCTTATGCTTCCTAACTCCATCCATGATTGGGATGGAAGGATGAAGCATTAGCGCTTTATGATACATTCAGAGTAAATACTTGATGCCTTTCAGGGAAGTCAGATGTCACAGGTTGTTCAAAGTTCTGATCAGATTTAAATATCTGTGGGAGTGCTGCTCAGGCTCTCCGCACGCGTTGGTGAAAAGGTTCCTATGTTGTTGCACACAGGTGTTCAAAGTCCTTATGGCTGTGAGGTTTCCTTTATGCCTTGCCGAACATTCCTGTCCATTAGCCATGCTTATCATTAATGTGTGCTAACTCTTGGTTTGTCTAGTCATTTACTGTGTAGTTCTTGAACGAAACTCTTATTGCCTATCAGAATGCAAAGGTTCATGCCACAGTTTAGATGAATTACCTGGTCATCTGAGGATTTTAGGAGATGTATTAGGAAAATAAATCTTTAAAATTGACTTCTCAGACTATCTTTCGTGTTGTTTACATAGTTAAAATTTTTTTTTCTTTTTTGACCTAGAAATTATAGTTAAATTCTCCCACAGGTAGTGGCTGACAGAAATTTGCAATGTGTTCCTGGCTCTTCACACAAAATGCAGTTAAGGGAAAAATATGTATTTCATCTGTTGGAAACCTCACTAATTCAGAGGTTTATACTGTCTTTACTTCTTGCTGATGAAGCTTCAGCATTTAGTTTTGTGCACCAGTGAGGTAAACCTGTTTCTATGATGAAACATCCTTGTATTCTTGCATGGTTTCTAGCATGTCTCAAAGCAAAACCAGAAACTGTCAGACCTTCTACAACAGGGAACAGTTCTGAAATGTCACCAAGGAGCAAGAAAATTAATGTTATTAAGCATTGTTAATACTTAACATAATTTAGTTGTCCAAGATAAGTCCCCAGGGTAAAAAAAACAAGTTAAGCATGTGCTTAACTTTAGCTGTTCAGTTAATCATCAAAATTTGCTGTTGCTTCCGCTGCAGCCAAACATTAAGCAGTTAACTGTGATCATTTTCCTGGTCACTAACCTCTCTGTCATTGGAAAAAATAATGCAAATTTTCACAAGGTTAAAAAAAAAAATCTGGAAATCACTTCTTTTACTCTCTTTTCCCCTCTGTTATTTAACAGTTTATGCATTGGACAAAATAAGTCCTTTGCATTAGCCATTATTTCTAGAAATTTATTTCATTTAGGCTCAGTCTTTTTTTTTTTTTTTCTGGGCTTGTTTTTACGAGCAAAAATAATAATTATAATCTTCAGAGGAGCAGAAATTAGACTTTTCTGAATGAGATGTGGAAAAAGTTTGGTTTGCTTCCTAGGGCTAATTTCAGTATCACTTGGTTTTGCTAGTGTAGGATAATACATGAGACGTAAATGTGGAAAAACACAATCATCACCCGTGCCACTGTGGCTTACATGCTGTCCTCTATCGTTATAGCATTCCAAGAGCTGGTGTGTCTCTCTTTCTCGCTTGCTTCAACCTATAGTTTCAACTAGCACATCAGTGAATCACAGCTTGCTGCATGTGATTAAATGATTGCAGTTGTAACAAAAATCAAATAATGAATGTCTGAGCGCTTTCTCGTCTTGAAAATTCATAGGAATAAATACCTAAAGTTCTGCTTCCTGAACAGCTTTGCTCAGATTTTGATAGCTACTAGAGTTACATGTGGCCAAGTACATCATCTGTTAAATGCCTGTTTTGATTTCAATTCTTTGTGAAATGATTTAAGAACAAATGTCTTAATTGGTTTTGGCCAACAGCAATGAGAAGACTTGAGTAGAATTTGACAATGGAGGCAAAATCCCTAGTCATCGATGTGGAGGGGATGACATGCAATTCCTGCGTTCAAACCATCGAACAGCATGTCGGGAAGATGAATGGTATCCATAACATTAAAGTAAGTAACACTATAGCTATTTCTTACAAAGCTTTGCTCTTACATGAGAAGCCGTGATTAAGTATGCACCAAGGGAGGAAAATATGTGGAAAGAGTATATTCTGTACGTTTCATGGGAAGCTGATGTTAGAAGCGCATTAGTGTATTTCTGGTATAAGAGAAAAACAAGTGCTTACTTTACTGCAGTGAGAGCTAAGTCATTATCTGTTACTCTTAAGTAATTTTCGGCTTTACAATTAATTCAGTATTGTGAAGTAATGAGAAAAAAAGTAAAAAAAAAAAGGCAAGAACAGGAAAGCTTTAAATAAGATAAAGCAAAAGCCCTAGAACTGATACAGGTGAAAAAACCAAGCTGTCCTTGTCCCTTATACTGAATAAATGTCAGTATTTGTTCACAAGCCTCCAGGCCTTTTCTTTCAAACTGATTGTACACAGAGGTCACTTGCGCAGGTTCAGAAGCATTTGTGGGCTTGAGGTGTCCAGTTAATCATGTGGTAGTTGACCCACCATGAAAAATAAAGCTCTTTTGTTGTGGTTCATGAAATAGGAGTAGCAGGTAATCTGGGTGACAAAGGAAAGTCATGCTAGCTCTTTCAAGCATTAGAAGTTTCCTTTCCTTTGTACTGTCCATGAGGAAATGAGAGAGAGAGAGAGCAGCAGAACCATAGTTTTGAACCATTAACAGAGCTACTTGGTTTGTTCTTAATTCAGACTTCCTTGATCTCACTTGATTTTAACTTTTCTTTTTTTCTTAGCTTGGAGGAGATAACAATATTTTTTTAGTATTTTTTCTGTTGTGGGCAAAATATTGGACTGTAGAGTATTCCAGGGTGAGCTGATTATTCCTACACAATACATCATTTTACAGTAGTTTTAATAATGGAAACAATTTAAAAGCTGGGACATTCCTATTAGTTTTATGACCTAGTTTGTCCTAGAAAGAACAGTCCTAGCAATAGCAGCAACAGAAAATTGCAAAGTTTAGTTACTTAGTATCTAGGTTCGAAATCGTGCTGTAACATTCTGTAGTGGTTGAGTTTAAAGAAAATAATACCTTCCTGGTTTCATCAAAAGGTAATTTCTATTTTAGTGGATATGTCTTAGGTGAACACCTTCCTTCCCAGAATAGGGTACGTTTTCTTAATTTGGGGAGGCATGCGATTGTTACCTCTAGCTGATTTTGAAGGGCTCACTGTGGTGCACCATTCCGTACAAAGGCAAATGATGCACTAGTTAGTACAGTTTCCTTTTGCCTGAAGTAGGCGTTCAGGTACACACACAGAAATTTTGGTGAACAGCAGCAATATTTACAAGACGCATAATTTTTCATCTTCCTTCAACTTCAGTGGAGCTTTAACATGATACGAGGCTATGCTCTGATGCCAGAACCTTGGATCACTGAACAAACCGTTCTAGAAATAAGGATGCCGCTGTTAACATCTGTGGCATGGTATGGTCAGATAAATCACTAGGTGTCCGCAAGCATGAAGTCAAATGTAGGCTAAAAGCAGCCTGTAAAATAATAACCCCCAAATAATCTGACTTCAGAATCCTCCCTTTCTCCCTCATTCTAGCAAAAGATTTAATCTTGTCAACCTTGGATTTTTATTGTTTCAGCTAATTTCTGAGAATATACAGATGACTTGAGATAAGAGAAGGAGGAGAGATTCATAGTTTAACTTGATTGAAGACAATGTGCATTCCATAGTGTCTTTTGCATAAGGAATGAAGCAGGTTTTTAAAAGGACAGTATTAAGAGTTTTGTATTTAGGTTTTAAGGTAAATACCTTATCCCAAAGCTGAATATTGTTTCTAAAACTACTTTTTGCAAGAAAATACGTTACAAAAACTTAGTCTGAGTAGAACAGGACTATAAGAAACTTCAAGGGGTCATATTTAGTAATTATCCTCATTACAGCGTCAGAACTTCAATTTAGCCAGATCATTTGTTTCGGAAAAATCTCTGAGAACAGTAAAACAGGGTTTTGTTTAGTGATTATGAATTAGGTCAGCAAAGGAGATGAATGTTAGATGGCTAATACAGACAAACAGAGGTTATTTTGCCTCCAACTGCAATGAAACCAATAAATGTCCATGTTGCTAATTCTGCTAAGGCCCATAATTGGGACAAAAATGAAGAAAGGTGGTTCTTTAAACGATTTAACTGGTCTAATGTAATCATGACTGTGGTCTTTAGGTTGTACCTTTGCCCAGAGGAAAGATAGAATTGAATGATAATGTGTTGGGCCTCTGGCAGGCATCGGCTTTCCCTTTTGGAAACTGTAATAATTGTGTTTGATATACGGTCAGTTGGAAGCAAATTAAATTGAGGATATTTGTACCATCTGATGCGAAAGGTTAGTACCAAATCAGGACGTCTCTGGATCACCAAAATGTACAGAGAGAGGAAAACCAGCTTCTTTAATGTTTGTCATATATCAAATTTCGAAACCCAAGTTTTCTTCTGTGAAGTCTGATGCACTTTGTTGCTCATAGGACATTAACAGCCTGTGCCTGAGATGCCTAGAAATACTGGACTCCTTTCACTGCTACTTAAATCTGTGGGCTTTTTCAAAGAGTGTTTTCTTCCGTCCTTGTAGCCTAAGGGTAATTACTATTAACTGCAGAATTGTACGTGTGATTAGAATTTTTTCTGTGGGCTGTTTTGCTTTTGGGATTGAATTGGGTTAGTCATCATAATTCAAGAGTTTGTCTCTGGAAGTTTCACTAAATGCGTTGATGCTGTCTGGATGTCGTAAGTGAAAGTGGCTAGACAGACTTGTAAAGGATTCTGAAACTGGTGGGGGAAAAAGAACTGTTCTTTCTAGCTGCGTTGTTGCACAGATGAGCAGAAGTTACTTTATGGTGGCTATTGGTATAGCTTTACTCTTCAAGGTGAGTAGTGATACATAAAATTATACTGGACAAGTATTACGAATATATGCAAATAAAAGCTATTTCTAGTCTCATGCAGGGTATTAGTTCTCATCTCTTACTATTGCAGTTTGCTAAATTCTTTTGGTTTTTTTTTCCCTTGCAAGGTATCTCTAGAGGATAAGAATGCAGTCGTCATTTATGACTCAAAACTGCAGACTCCAGCAACACTGCAGGAAGCGATATATGACATGGGATTTGATGCTACAATAGCTGATTCAAACCCACAGCCTGTTTTACCTGACACTATTTTTCTTACAATTCCTACTCAGTCAGCTCTAACATCTAAACAGATTTGTAGTACACTATTAAAGAACAAAGGTGTCATGGATGTTAAAATGTCCTCCGATCAAAAAACTGCAGTGGTGACTTTCATTTCTTCCATTATAAATGGCAAGCAGATTATCCAAATGGTCCCAGGAGTAGATTTAAATATCTTGGCACCAGAGGTAACACCTGGAACTTGTGAAGATTCCAGCTGGTCTCAAGCAAGTAGCGTTGTGCTGCGCCTAAAAGTAGAGGGGATGACCTGTCATTCCTGCACCAGCACCATAGAGGGGAAGATTGGCAAATTGCAAGGAATTCAGCGGATTAAAGGTAAAACCTTAGTGTATTTTTATGTAAATTGAAGTTGACCATGCTGTTCTCTGATGGCACTGTGGAGATATCTTGGGTTTAGATTAGATAGCTTAGTGTGACAGTTACTCTTTGTGGTCAGGTATTTAGTTACATGTTTAATTTAGAATAGAAGTGAAGAAAGGGGCTCAGATTGTGATGAGGCTGCTGCTGTTACATGTGTGACAATATTCAGTGGTTGCTTTGTATGTTGGTAGGGAGCCTGGAGTAGTCGTGTTCCATAATTCTATTACCAGTTATAGAAATCTCTGATACCAGATGTCTTTTTTTTTGTATTGTAATTAATATTAGTTTATATTTTCTGTTCAATGAAAAATTAATATTGGCATACATGTGATTGTATTTAAAAGGCAAGACAAAATTATCTGTATAAGTAGCTTTGGCATAAATCTATTGCCACAGACCCCCGATAAAAGGATAAATTTAGTAAGAAATAGTAATGCCATTTGTGAAAGTCCTGGGGAAAAAGAAAAAAATTGAGGAAAAGAGGAGCTGAAAAATGTCGTAGTACTAGACAAAAAATGGTTGAAGAACTAAATTATTTTATATTTACCAAACCAATTAAATCTCCTTTCCATTGCAGTTACATTTCTGAGCATTTAAAGCACTCTTGGAAAACTTTGACAAGATCTGTTGCTTTTAGGGCAATGTGCTATTATGCTTAGGGCAGTAATGCACACTTATTTTTATTGATTAATTTCCAGTGTCCCTGGACAATCAGGAAGCTGTGGTTGTCTACCAGCCTCATCTAATTACAGCAGAAGAAATAAAACATCAAATTGAAGCTGCGGGTTTCACAGCATCTTTCAAAAAGCAGCCTAGACCCCTCAAGCTCAGTGCTATTGACCTGGAAAGGTTGAGGAATACTCAGACCAAAGGCTCTGAGACAGCACAGAAAGAAGACTCGAACGTGAATGATACAAAGACAATTGTCTTCAGAATTGATGGCATGCATTGCAATTCATGTGTCCTCAATATTCAGAGTACCATATCAGCACTCCCATCAGTAACAAGTATAGTTGTTTCATTAGAGAAGAAATCTGCTACTATAAACTATAACCCAAACTTAATTAGCATAGACGTACTGAGAAAAGCCATAGAGGCAGTGTCTCCAGAGACATTTAAAGTCAGCCTTCCTGATGAACATGAAAGTGTAGCACTTTTCCCCGTGCTGGCATCTCCACTGAAGTCTCCTCGTCCAGGTTTGAAGGATGCTAGCCAGCCACTTAGTCAAGTTGTTGTGATAAATATTGAGGGAATGACTTGCAACTCTTGCGTGCAGTCCATTGAGGGAGTCATATCCCAAAAGGCAGGTGTAAAATCTGTTCATGTCTCGCTCACAAATCGTAATGGGACTATAGAATATGACCCTCTGCAAACATGCCCAGAAGACTTGCGATCCGCAATAGAGGATATGGGATTTGAGGCATCTTTATCAGGTAATGACATATTAAACTTTTAAACTTAAAAGAATTGTGCAGTTCTGTTTAGGATTTGGTACCACCCAAGATGAAATTTAGCAGTTGACATATACTTCATGCTTGCCAAGAGAAGCTTCATATCTTCACTGTCAATGAGATAATTAAATATACGTGCGCTTCCTTTAATACATCAGATTAATTAAAAATGATTGAGATATCTGGAAATATGTCAGATAAACACCGAAGCTCAAATGGTGCTCCAGTTTGCTACTGTATAATATTCATGACATGAATATGGAATTGGAGCTTTGCTAGCTGCGAAGAATATTATGGATTGCTGCGCTGAAGTTTCTTTAATAGCAAACTATCAAAGACTTGGCTCCTGTGGAGTAACTAGTGAAGGGATATTTAACCAGGCTCAGGCGTGACTGAGGAGTGACAAGAATCTGAAGAATGTGGACGTCACTGAGGAAGTTAAAATGATGCTGTTGTGAGATAAACCTGGTAGGCAGCTAAGCACCACCCAGCCACTCGCTCACTCCCCCAGGGTGGGATGGGGAAGAGAAGGGTAAAAGAGGGAAAACTTGTGGATTGAGATAAAGATAGTTTAATAGGTAAAGCAAAAGTTGTGCGTGCAAGCAAAGCAAGGAATTTCAAACAAAGCAAGGAATTAATTCATTACGTCCCATCGGCAGGCAGATGTTTAGCCACCTGCAGGAAAGCGGGGTTTCATCATGCGTAACAAGTTACTGGGGAAGACAAACGCCATCACTCCGAACATTCCCCTTTCCTCTTCCTTCCCTTGGCTTCTGTTGCTGAGCACGTTATATGGTACGGGGATATCTCTTTGGTCAGTTGGGGTCAGCTCTCCCGGCTGTGTCTCCTCCCAGCACCTTGTGCACCCCCAGCCTGCTTGCCCGTGGGGCAGCGTGAGAAACCGAAAAGGCTGTTGATGCTAAGTACTGCTCAGCAGTAACTAAAACGTCGGTGTGTTCCCAACACTGTTTGGTCACAGATCCAAAAGATAGCACCATATGAGCTACTATGAAGAAAATTAACCCTGTCCCAGGCAAAACCAGTACAGATGCTTACTGTGATGACTGGTACGCTAAAAGTAATTGTGCAGTGGGAGCAGATGTCTAGATAGTAGAATGCAGAAGACATACGGCAAGAACACAGGTGAATATTAATAGAAGAGAGGCTTCCTGAGGGGGACAGGGAAGCTCCATTTCTTGATTCAGTAAGATTAAATTTTGAGAAATACAGTACGTGAGCTATTTTATGGCAATAACTGAAGAAGTGGTCAGGTGCTCCCGTTTAATTCCTTTCATACTGCTCCTGCATAAACATAGCTTCTCCTGAATTGCTGTAAGAAGCAGTTGTCTGTAGTTTGAGAGCCCTCCTCTAAGGTCAAAACCACTGACTTTGCTTACGAAACATGCACTTGCTTACAAATTCAGTTTTGTGCCCCAGGTAAAGTCAATAAAATTGTGTGTAAAACTAAGGTTGCAATGCAGAGATTCAGCTTACAACCTACAGAAGAGGACAAAGGATGTGCAACAGAACAGACAAATACAACGAGGAAAGGCAAAAGGAAAAATAGTAGCAAAACAGTCAGTAAGTTAATCAGTGGCCCAACCCTTTGTCTTGTTTTCTTTTGCTTACTCTTAATTGACAGACAGATGGATTAATCTGATTGACAAGGCATGTACAATTACCATTTTTTGGTCTGAATTTACAGCAACATGTATTTATGACTGGTGTAGTACCAGCTCATACCTCACTGCAATGGCTATTCATAATGTCATGAACTGCAATCTCCTTTTCAGCCGAGGCAGAACTACCTGTGGCAATAGCTCAGCCCTCATCTGAAGTGCTGCTGGAATCTCACAAAACTGAGCCTCCCTCCAAAGTGTCACCAACCCACCCTGCTAGACAAGAGACAAAGACTATATCAAAGTGCTATGTCCAAGTCACAGGAATGACATGTGCTTCATGTGTAGCCAACATTGAGAGAAATTTGAGAAGAGAAGATGGTAAGATATATGTCAGTGTAATCTGTTAAATTTCTAAGCATTTCTTTTAGAGAATCCGTCTAGCTTTTGTACAGTGTTTTTAATGTGGGGGTTGTCAAGAGAAGTACCATTGCTTGTGTGTTTCATGGGTGAGAACATAGTCTGCTCACTGTTGGTTCATATGATGAAAACAATGTCGTTCTTGCTGCTTTGTGGTCATGCTGGCTAGAGGCTGCCTTTGCAAAAGCAGGAGTGCTCCGAAGACAATATAGGGATCAAATAAGGATCCTTTTGAAACTAAACCAAACCTTCTCTACCAGAGGGACGTGCCCAGGTCTGCAACTTAAAGGCAGAAGTATATGTGCCTCTATTAGAAAGGGAGCTATTAGAGAGGGACAGTATTAATACGGATTAGAGAGACATAAGTTAATTTTAATTCTGTGAGTCAGGACAACTATGTCTGTCTTCTGTCAGTGTGGTGATTATATTTGCAGGAACAAATAGCTGCATGACTATGACGTAATGAAGAGTCATTAATGTAGACTGTGCTTAATTATTGTAATGAAGATGGATGTGTTCCAAGTTAACCTGGAATTTAATTTTTTCATGCTAGAAAATGGATGGTTCTAAATCCTTTTCACCTAGTGTACAGTAGGATTGCACATTGTTAGATCTACTCTTTGTCACACATGTTCTCTCTTGAAGAAAAGGCTTTTAGAAATGCAAAATGCAGATCAGAAAAATATGCAGAACTGTATTTTAGAAGAACTTCTTTTAAGTAAGAATAGATCATCTTTTCATGTAGCATAGATTGAATGTTTGTAATTAGACTGTTGAAAATATGCAACTCGTATGGAGTAATATTTTCATCCGTCACACCTACACTTAGATGCTTTTGTTGTGTTGTTGATGTATTGTCCAAAAGTGATGATGTTTTTCTTTATATGTACCTACAATCTGGTAGCTTTCTCAATTTCAATAGATTGCTATTGTGCCATCATGTTACTGTAAAGGCAGTGTTTTCCTTAAACATGATCTGCCATTCACACATCTTGTTTTCTAGGAATACATTCGATACTTGTTGCCCTAATGGCAGGAAAGGCAGAAGTGAGGTATAATCCTGCTGTCATACACCCGTCAGCTATTGCAGAGCTCATACGGGAACTGGGATTTGGAGCTACTGTGTTGGAAAACTGTGGTGAAGGAGATGGAATTCTGGAACTTGTTGTAAGCTAGTAATTAAAACTAACCACCCCCATCTTTATTACTTTTATCTATCGGATGTGCTTGTGTAAGCGTCCACTCCCTAAAGTGTTAATCATATAACAGAGCTTAATTTACAAAAAATAAAGTCTAAGAGTACATCTGGTATGTATCACAAACTATATCTTGCCCTGCAAACTGTGCTGGCTCACTAGTGCACTGAAGTCGGAGAAATATTCCTGTGGTTTTTTTGATTACTCTGCCTATTGCAGGAATTTTTTTTTTTTTTTTTTTTTTTGGTAGCTGAGTCTACCTCAGTCTACCCCAGCTCTGAGCTTGAAGAGCTAGCAGAGCTTTAGCAGAGCTTAATAACCTTGTCTCTATGCTATGCTTCCTCTATAGTGCTCTCATCCTTAACTAGAGCTCCATCTCACTGCTTCAAACCCCAGAAATATGCAATAAGTTATTCAGGATAGTCATAAGCGCTTCTTCTTTTCCTACTTTTTAAGATGCATTTACCGAGTAACCTGTGGTTTTGATAACAGGAAGGAACCTTTATTTTACAGGTGAGAGGAATGACATGTGCTTCTTGTGTACACAAGATAGAATCCACCCTCATGAAGACTAATGGTGTGTTATACTGCTCAGTAGCTCTTGCAACCAACAAAGCACACATTAAATATGATCCTGAGATTATAGGTCCTCGAGATGTTATACAAGTGATAAAGGTAAGTTTCTTGAAGGCACCAAGTCTCATAAAATATCCAGTGTCCTTTGAAGAGTTACATACCCCAGAAACAGAAGGGAAGACTGTTAAAGGAAAAAATCTGTCTCTCTTCTTCCATCTGCTATCTTCTTAGCGCAGGTTTCTGCAGATGGTATTTGTGTTCTGGCTCAAAAGCAATGCTCTATTATGACTTTGCCTAAGTTTTTAAACAGAAATGCTAGGAAAGCCAGGCTATGGTAGAGTTGAAGATACCAGCTATAGGTTTGCAGAAAAATAAAGCACATCCATGAGTACTGTAGCAGGAGAGGTGTGAAATAAGTTTCTTGGCTTTCTCCCTCAATTTCTCTACTTCTGTGCTTCAGGAATAAGCATTTTGGAAAGCCACATTTTAGAATAGTATTTTGATGTTCTAGAAAGGTTGATTTCTACGTCAGATTGCTTTCTTTCTTTGCAAGGTAACTAAAAATTAGTAACAATCATATAAAAAATGGCTGGCACCATCGATAATCTGGCAATAACTTTATATGAGTACAAAGTGTCTTTAGATATTGACTGTTCACTTTTTTTATTATACTTTTTTCCTTAGGACTTAGGTTTCACTACTTCATTAGTCAAAAAAGATAGATCTGCTAGTCATCTAGATCACAAACAGGAAATAAGGCAGTAAGTATTCCTGAGCATATTTAGACTCTATAAACATCTTTGATTCTTCTTTTTTAATCAACAGTAAAGTTACAAAATTTTTTTTGTGACTGTGCAGACTTGCTAGCTGAAATGTTATCCAGCACTGGACTGCAAAACAATTTTTTTTCTTCTTTTTTTTTAAATCTGAGGTGGAAAAGATCTTTTGTTGTGAGCCTCGTTTTCTGTATTCCTGTCATGGGGCTGATGATTTACATGATGGTTATGGACAGTCAGCTTTCAGATGCTCGCGCACACCACAATATGAGCAATGAGGAAATGGAGGCCCTTCACTCCTCTATGGTCCTGGAATACCAGCTCCTACCAGGATTGTCTGTTATGAATTTTCTGTCGTTTTTACTCTGTGTCCCTGTACAGGTAAGTGCGAATACGACAGCTCCTAGTTTATTGGGCTTAAGCACTCAAAATAGAAGGCGGTGATGAAATTAAATTTAAAAAGTGACTGTAATTATGCTGATTCAAAATGCTTTTGAGGTTATGTGCTTCTGCTGTTGCCAAAATAAGTGGTGCTAGGGACCGTTATGGGCAGGCCAGTCAGTGTAGAGGTGCTATGCAGCCAGGCAGCATCTGAGGCAGCCTGTCTAGCTGCACTGGTGGGTGTGGGGAGGAGCTGGCGGAACTGTGTGGAGGTGAGAAGACCTGAGAGTACTGTGGTAATGACCATAGCCCTCGGCTAGAGCTGGGATTTTGTTCAGGAAGAGATGGAGAAGGGAAATTACACAAATAAAATGGGTGTCTCCCTCTCTCATGGAAATGCTGCTGCTGTGTGTTACAAATCTGCGTATAAAATATAACTGATGTTCTTATTACAGATGTTTGGAGGCTGGCACTTCTACATACAGGCGTACAAAGCGCTGAAGCACAAAACTGCAAATATGGACGTGCTCATTGTTTTGGCAACCTCCATTGCGTTCCTCTACTCGTTTGTTATTCTTCTAGTTGCAATGGCTGAAAAAGCAAAAGTAAACCCTGTAACTTTTTTTGACACACCTCCTATGCTGTTTGTGTTCATCTCATTGGGCCGGTGGCTAGAGCATGTTGCAAAGGTAAGGAAGAGAAAAGCCTATGATATCTACAAGCTGCAAGACACTAAGAATCACTTCAGAATATTCCATATCTTTAAAAAAAGATCCCGTGAAAAAGCTTTGTTAGGTTCTTTTAACCTTCTTTGTTGTAAAATCACCTTCAGTAACTTAAGTAAAAATATGAAATGACTTAACATAAGTCTGTTTGCAGAAAGTATTTTCTTAATAGGGTAAATTGCAACATATGCAGTTGTCATTTACCCAGCAATTTTTTTCAATAGCATAGTCAGAAAAATATGAAAATTATTATTCTAGGGTAAAACATCAGAAGCACTGGCAAGACTAATTTCATTACAAGCTACTGAAGCTACTATTGTTACCTTGGGCCCTGATAACGTTCTTTTAAGGTATCTTGCTTTGTCATTTGCTTTTTCTGTTGTTCCTTTTTTGTTGTTAATGTCCTTACTTCGCAGACAAATGTTACCATTCTATAGAACTATGTAGCAAATAACTTCAGATTTGCTGGCAGATTTGCCAGACATAAATGTTAAAATGCAGAAAAATTAACACTGCTCTGATTTGTTTTATTGGAATCTTGCTAATTTTTGCTGTGATAAGAAAATTAGTGGATTTTCTCAACTGGAAAGTAAATAAAATTGATAGAATAATCGTAGTGCTCTTGAAAATGGCCTTTCTACTGACAATTTTTGTATATGTTAACAATGTCAACCAATGAGATTATGCTTTGTATATTGTGACAACTCCTTTTGCTTGGGTAACTTCAGTTAACAATCTCTTATTAAAAACACTATACATCATTCTAGTGAAGAACAAGTTGATGTCGAACTGGTTCAACGAGGTGACATTGTCAAAGTGATCCCAGGAGGCAAATTCCCAGTGGATGGTCGTGTTATTGAAGGACACTCCATGGTAGATGAGTCTCTTATCACAGGTAAGCATTTGCTTTTTGCAATTGTAAAAATTTTTTTGGTTTCCTTTAAATGAATCTGAAGAAGGGAAGTTGAAGCTGATGTTCTCCTCACTCTTCTAATTGCATGTTAGGAGTTGGTAGCTATTACAATATTGCTGAAAAATATACCTTAGTATCTGTTGTTGACCTTTCCTTAGGTGAAGCGATGCCTGTGACTAAAAAAACTGGCAATACAGTTATTGCAGGTTCTATTAATCAGAATGGATCACTACTGATTTCAGCAACCCATGTTGGAGCTGATACAACTCTTTCCCAGATTGTTAAACTTGTGGAGGAGGCCCAGACCTCAAAGGTAGAGTATTACCAAATTAAGCATTTGGGTTTTGTCTTATCATTTAGGCATCAGCATACCAAATCTTTTGAAGAGTGGTTAAGATTGTTTAGATTTGAATTGCAGTTGCATAATGAAGTATCGTGCAGAATAAGGACTTTGATACGGTCTACTGTTCCAAGTCTCTCATCGTCTTAAGTAAATACGTAATTATAAAGTGTGGTATGCCAAACGTGCTGCAGACACAAGCTGTGATTATATCTATGTCTGAAGGCACAGAAGAGAGTAAGCATAATGTTGCTGGATCTGATGTGTTTCTCCTTCCTAGGCTCCTATCCAGCAGTTTGCAGACAAACTCAGTGGCTACTTCGTTCCTTGTATTGTGGCTGTCTCTGTGGTTACCCTTTTTGCCTGGATTATAATTGGATTTGTGGATTTTGAAATAGTAGAAAAATACTTTCTGGTAAGTAAGTCTCCTTAAACACCTTCTGAAATATTTAAAAAATAGTTAGCCTACAAGTCTATTAGACTGCAATGGTTCCCTTTCTGAATTATGCTTGCAGGCAGTTGCTGACTATAGGTATTATTGTTACTGTTGTTATTATATTTTTCATATTATATATATTTTTTACAATGTATCACTCCTACATTTATACTTAGAGACTCTGCAGTAATCAATCAACTGCTGAAAGTTAGTATTAAAAAAAAAAAAAGTTACTTAGAAAAACCCAAGTAAATACTAAACATCAAAATTTCCAAGTTTCCATTCCTTCTCTGTGGGGAAAAGAAGTCCCTTGTGTCACAAGCTCCAATTCTGCATCTAATTTTGTTAGCGTAGCTCTGTGTAAATTCATCTTTGAAATCAGTGGAATTCATCTTCACAACAGATGTCAGTACCTTAGGGTTGCTTAGATCACAGGTTTCTTGGTTCATGACTCTTTCTGATTAGAATTTATTAGTTTCCAGGAGAGCAATCTTCATATCCTCTTTCTTTGTTATTGTATATATTGTTGATAGAGTATCTTGTATTACATTACAGTGTAAAAGAGTTATCACAGCATGTGGTACCTTATTTAGGAAAATGTCCTATAAATAAAACAGATCACAGGTATATGCAGTATAGAACAGAACTTAGTCATTAATTTAGGCATTTATCTTAGCTTTGCGTAATTTGCCTCTGCTTTACTTTTTAATTTTAATACTTTAGCTTAATTATTGGCAGATTTTTTTAACAACAAAGGCAATGTGTGGTTTAATACATTGTTTCTGTTGTTCAATTTCTTCTATTACTAAAATAAACTTCTGTCACTAGGGTTACAATAAGAGCATTTCTGCAGCCGAGGTGATAATCCGCTTTGCTTTCCAAGCCTCTATCACAGTCTTGTGTATTGCATGCCCCTGTTCTCTGGGATTAGCCACCCCGACAGCTGTGATGGTTGGTACTGGAGTAGGAGCTCAGAACGGCATACTTATCAAAGGAGGAGAGCCATTAGAGATGGCGCATAAGGTAAGAAATGTGGGTTATTGTTACAAGAACTTTAAAGGCTGGTATTGGTGGCATTTTGCCACTTGCTGCCTGAGCAGATCATTACATATACAGCAGTGCGTGTTAGTAAGTGATGTATGATCAGTACATGGTAGTAAGTGTGGTTAAATTGGGTGGTTTTCTGAGGCAGCTATATGTTAAAGCTTTGTTCACTGAATGAAGTTTTCCTGTTTTGCTGCAGGTAAAGGTGGTTGTATTTGACAAAACAGGTACTATTACTCATGGGACTCCAGAAGTGATGCAGGTGAAGTTTCTGGTGGAGGGTAACCAACTACCACATAATAAAATGCTGGCGATAGTGGGGACTGCAGAGAGTAATAGCGAGCATCCTCTTGGAGTAGCAATAACGAAATACTGCAAAAAGGTAAGTTATTTATACAGGAAAAGAGTAGTTTGTTATGGAAGAACCTCTTTTGCAGTACTTAATGTGTATGAATAGTCTTGTGTTATTTAGAAAGTAATTGATGTATTCAGTTGGGAAAGCTGAAAATTGTGGAGCCACATAAATCACTTAATACCATGTTCGATGCACTGGATACTCAAACTTATGTTTTAACGATTGATTGAATATTTCTCTGCTCCTGTTAGAGTTAGTTTGACTGCACTTTATTTTGTGGGGTTTGTAAATGCGGCATGCTTTTATATATTTAAAAATTTTCTCAGTTTGTGTCCTTTTTCTTTAGGAACTGGACTCGGAAACCCTTGGGACATGTACGGATTTTCAGGTAGTTCCAGGCTGCGGCATTAGTTGTAAAGTCACCAATATTGAAGCATTACTCTACCGTAAAAATAAAATGGTTGAAGAAAACAATATTAAAAACGTGACACTTGTGAAAATTGAGGAAAATACGGACGAATCAGTGCAGCCTGCTTTGATTATTGATGCTGAACTACCAAGTAAGCTAACTCTGGTTTGTAGAATAAAATGGATAATTTTTGCTTTTGTGTCTTTAGGATCCTTAAGAATGAGGTCACTTTTTTCTGCCCTGGAGAACTGGGCTTGCATCAAGGCACACGTGAAATAGTTGGTCATGAGTTTATTTCATGCTCATACATCACTTGGGACATTTTGATTAAATACAGCTTGAAGTTACGTGTTGAATATGGGGCTGGAAAATCATATAGGAATCGTCTTTCAGCTCTCTGTTTTTACTTTGCTTCATCCCAGATTACCATTTGCTAGCCAAAATTATATATATTTGCAGAACTGACTGGTTTCCAATCAAGAACAGCTCATTGTTAGATCTTTCAACTATATTGGGCTGTTACACATAAATTGGAAGCGCTGAGAAAGGGACTCAGTCCTTTACTGTCCTTTGACCTGTGATTCTTGGTCCACTGATGTGGTGACTGCCCATTACTGAAGAAATGCTGGTGTCTGTCTTGTCAAGAACACGTGAAAAGATTGGTAGGGCAGAAAGTGTTGAGAGAGACTTTCTGTTTGAATTCTCTGTAATGATAGTTCAGTGCATACTGGGAGAACCTGGATAGTATTAGCTGGAGGGAAGCTTCCTGGTTATCCATATGATGGTGGGATTATATTTTCTTCCTTCAGCTACTATGACTTCTCAAAAATACTCTGTTCTCATTGGGAACCGGGAATGGATGAATAGAAATGGCCTCCTTGTTAAAAATGAAGTTGATAAAGCCATGATGGAACATGAGCGGAGAGGTCGCACAGCAGTTCTAGCAGCTGTTGATGGTAAGTTCAATGCTGTCTTTTTTTATTCAGAGGTTGATTTGTCGCTATTTAAATAGAAAGTAATAAGTAGTCGTGTCATAGCAGTTATACCTGAAGCAGAATAATGGGATGAAAAGAGATTGTTAGTTTTATAATGCTTTCATATGAGAAAGACCTCTTCCTACCTGTCTTAGTTGACAGGAGAGTTGGACATAATGCAAAGGCTTCAAAGAGAGCAAAGGGGAAGAAAGGAGAGAAAAAAGGAATATTTTTTTGTTGTTGGACAGTCTATGCTCTGTATTGCCTTAAACGTTGCTGCCCTTGTATCTGTTCTCATTCTGCTTTTTACTATCGATATTACCGTTTCTGGAATTGGTCTTACTGGGAAAAAAAAGTTATGTTTTTTTCCTAAAGCAATAAAGATCTTTATTACAAACACGCTCTTTCTTTCTGTTCTTTTAGGAGTGCTTTGTGGCTTGATAGCTATTGCTGATACTGTGAAACCAGAAGCTGAGCTGGCAGTCTACACTTTGAAGAGTATGGGATTAGAAGTTGTCCTAATGACTGGTGACAACAGCAAAACAGCAAGATCTATTGCCTCTCAGGTAAGCTGTTATACATGTGTTTGGGTTTAAAGCTTGCTACAGCCCACTTACAGGAAGCATGTTGTGTCACGTTGATACTGCTTGTGGCTGGCATAGAACTGGTCTATTGTGAAAAATGGTAATGTAAACAAATTTGGAATAAGGGGGGAACAGAAGAAGCCTTTTTGGATGGAAGCAGCGTTAACTTTGAATTCAAAGCTATTTTCCTATCAGATGGGTTTGGTCTTCAGCTCATGAGTGATAACATGGGTTTCAACCTTCCTAGTCACATTATTAGAGGTAGAAGCTTTGATAGCTAGTAGAAAAGCTGCAAGACAGTTTTGTACTTTCTTTCTCTTTAGGTTGGCATCACCAAAGTGTTTGCAGAGGTTCTTCCTTCCCACAAAGTAGCCAAAGTGAAACAGCTACAAGACGAAGGAAGACGGGTGGCCATGGTTGGAGATGGTATCAATGACTCCCCAGCTCTTGCTATGGCCAATGTGGGAATTGCTATTGGCACGGGTACTGATGTAGCCATTGAGGCAGCTGATGTGGTTCTAATTAGGGTAAGAAATAAGAGTGCTTCATTAAAATGAGATGATAAGAGGGGTTAGAAGGCCCAGGATGTCTTGAATGATTCAGACCGCTGCTGAGGTGTACAACCTTCATAAGCCAGGAGAGCTGGAGCAGAGAGGAGATTGTCTTCATCACGTTTTGTTTAGTGTTATCCTATGAAGGAAACTTCCCCATTTTCTGGATAATACAAATTTTGGGGTACTTAAAGTTTGAGAGTGGGCAAAGGAGGAAAAAGTGACCTGACCTTTGGCAAACATAAATTATATTTATTAACATACCACAGTACCTCCAAGGTTATAGTTGCTTCTTCCTACGTATCAACGCCACCTTGACAGAAATTAGGGTCAGTGTCTAGAGCTGTACTGTGTGATGCTGTGTACATTATTTGGATTACGATGACATCTGGAATAAAATTGGCGCTGATTGTATGGGCTCTATGCAGACAAACTACAGCAGCCTACAGAATACTTTCTGCATGTAGTCTGTTACATCCAGTGTATGGTAGTTAGCTTTAAAACAGGAGTATGATGACACTACATGTATGCTTTTTTTTTTCTCTCTTCTCCAATAAACACATTAACGTGCAGGATGACTTGATGGATGTGGTAGCAAGTATAGATTTATCGAGGAAAACTGTGAAAAGGATCCGGATCAACTTTGTCTTCGCTCTAATTTATAATCTCATTGGAGTTCCCATAGCTGCTGGTATGTGAATGTTTCCCTGCAGTAATAAGACTGTGCTTAGTGGGTAGAAGATTACAGTGATTTACTGTTGTGTGGAAGAGTATCCATTTTCTTTATTTCTGACTGTCAGTAAGTGCAGAGTTCTCTGCCTGGGGATGTTGCCGTGGTATATTTGCGAGTCGTCCTCCTCCCACATTATGGCTATTATGGATATGCTTAGCACATCAAAATAACTTTAAGATAAAAGGTTTATTGAATGAGCCTGATCCTGTGAACAAGCAGTTTACTGCAAGGCGGGCAAGACATGCCTACTTCTGAATTTCGGACTGCATAAGCGACACATCCAGCTGTATTCACCTGTAGGTTCTAGCTGAGATAGAACACAAATATTTATGTATTAAATATTTGTCGTTTAACACTAAACTAAAATCCTATTTATTAACCTATTGAAATACAACTATAATTAAACAGTCTATGTGAAACTGTATGTGTTAATAATGCTGTGTTCCTGCTCTGAACTTATTGCTATTTTATTTTACCAGGTGTCTTCCTGCCCATTGGTTTGGTTTTGCAGCCCTGGATGGGATCTGCAGCAATGGCTGCCTCCTCTGTTTCTGTTGTGCTTTCTTCTTTGCTGTTAAAGATGTGAGTATGAACAATGGTGTGGTTTGGAATTTGGATTTGAAGCTCAGGTCTTTCACTTTGAGTGGCAGAAAATAAGTGTGGGACTATGACAGATTTCAAGGCTTTTTGAAGAACAGTTCAGGCAGATCTGTGTGTAGCAACAGTTGTTTCTGTTCTTGCTTGAGGAGTCAGTTGGTCCAAAGCGCTTCAGACAGTAGTGTTTAAAAATGTCATTTCTAATGTGAAGAGAAACGTACAGATCAGAAGTGTGTTCAGAATGGAAAATTCCTTAGCGGTCTTTGTATATTTGTGAGAAATCTTGTCAGGACATGCTGGCTTCTGAGACAATGCAGCTGTAAACACCACACTGACAGTGAGGATGGTTGCAGTAAGTAAACCAAGCTGCTGCATTTGTCACTGCGTTACTGTTCCCTACTCCACAGTTAGAAGTAGTGTAGCACAGTGGTGGGAATGGTATCTTTTGCTTCTTAGTTAACACACGAGGGTTCAGAAGGAGGAGAGTAGAAGAGTTGGTAAAGATAGCTATAGTGTTCCACTCTCAGTAGGTACATGTTGCCGATACGTTTTGCAGATGCTCAGCACCACCAAAGCAGTTAAATACGGAGCGATGTGTGTCAGCTTTACCTGTTCTTCTGCGTCCTGGCCAAAAAGCACTGAATTAGCTTCTGGTTGTATAGTAGCCTTGCAAAATCTAAAACTTTCATCACTGTATAATCGATCAAATTATAAATGTCTCTGGCTTGTGCACGATCATAGCATGTAGACTGGTTTCTTTACATATCTTAGTGTACTCTCCTTCAATCTGAGATGTATTGTCATCTTTTGGTTTTTTCCTTCCTTAGGTACCAGAAACCAAGCTCTGAGAAACTCGAGTTCCGGGCCCGTGGCCCAATGAGGCACAAGAGCTCATCAGAAATCAGTGTCCACATTGGAATTGATGAGACTGGGACAGGCTCTCCTAAACTGAGCTTAATGGATCGAATCATCAATTACAGTAGAGCCTCTATAAATTCTCTCTTCTCAGACAAGCGTTCAGTGAACAGCATAGTTCTTAATGAACCAGATAAGCATTCACTTTTGGTGGGAGACTTTGGAGATGATGATGACACAGCATTATGAAAGACTTGCCCTTCACCTCCCACCCTGCTAAGCAAAAAAAAAACAAACAACCACCATGAGGCAAAATGAAAAAAACCACCAAAACAGCTGTCTAGAAGCCTGTGCATGTACTGATCGTTTCTGGAAGTCTTTTCAGATGTATTTCTTCTTTAATGTAGAAAGCTAGTTTATTTCCAGGGTTGCCTTTTTTTTTTTTTTTTAAACTAGACTTACCAAAAAAATGGTGCAGGGGCTGTTAATGCTTGCAAACAGGGCTGTGTTGCCATGCCATGAAGCTTGCAGTATAGCTTTTTTTTTTTTTGGCAAAATGTCAAAATACAATTAAGGAAACTAAGGAACCAGAAACTTATTTCCCAGCCTTATAACAGGCTACTTTATGCATAGTCAAGTTTAGTACTGTGTTAAAAAAAAATTATAAATTATTGCATCTGCAAAATACTGAAGGTTCTGTGTTTGCAGATAGATGTGCCTTACGTCAAAACTTCCAGGACCCCTCTTCTTTCCATAGTCTGCCTTCTACCAGAAATGGTTCCTCTCAAATGCCTTTTCCTTTTACAAACAGCTGGTTCCAGCTTTTCACACTCCTAGCTTCAAATCATCTTGCCATTTGTGATCTGGATTCCTGCAGGGCAGAGATAACTGAGAGGTTTTGGGTTGGCTTTCTAACGTCATACCCACATTGAACTCTACACATCCATGCCCCAGTACACTCCTAAGATTGTCTGCTTGATGGTTGAATGGGTTGGAAGGTTTGCTCATTCCCAACCTCTCCTAAGCCAAAAACTCCTGCAACATCTGAACATGATACGAATGGGATGTGGTATTAGCCGAAATGTTTAAGAAGGCAGCAATGTAGCTGGTGTTCACAACCAGTATCTACTAGCACTCCTTAAATGAACCAGAATAGTTTGGACAGTGTCACGTA
Organism: Fregata magnificens; assembly: GCA_013389945.1. NCBI lineage: Eukaryota > Metazoa > Chordata > Aves > Suliformes > Fregatidae > Fregata > Fregata magnificens. Next base: position 506,421 of record WAAD01036966.1, on the reverse strand, counting down.
GACTACCTTTAAAATCTTTAAAGTTCAGCCTTTGCAGATATCTAACACTATCAAAGAATTTATTATGTGTCAGATACTGCACTAACATCAGTTGCTTGTAAAGATAAGTGTCGTGTCTATATACCAGGAATGGTCCAGAATCCACTCCATGGGTTGATCCAAACCTCCTTTGCTTGGGATGTTCAGATCCAGACTTTGTGAATTAAGACAGTCTTCATTTCTTACTGAACTGAAATATCAAAATGCAGGTTTTGATCATTAAATCATTAATATGAAAAATATTCTCAATGAGAAATGAGGGTATCCATCACCCAGTAGCTAGCTACCTGTTTGTTACTTAAGAAACCTTGTTCTTTAAATCCTGTGCTGAGACAGCTATCTAAAGCAATTACTAGGTTCAATAATGTTGAATTACGTTACAAATTACAGTCCATGGTGTAAACACATAATTCCAATTGTGCTTGTAGAGGAGAAATACTCAGTTCGGAGTATGGTAAAGAGACCTCTGTAATGTTCTAGTTTTTAACTTGAAGCCTGATGTCAGTGCATAGATTGTGTATGTAAAAAGTCGTAAGTAAACAGCTTTTGCATTGTATCTGAGTACTACCAGAAAAATACCGATGTATGAAAACAGAAGAGTTGTGCTATGGAATATGTTGTTATTAAATTAGTATACCTGTTATATTGCAGTGAGGAGAACAACATAATTTGTTGCTGCCGCTAGTTTAAGAAGCAAAGTATTTGTTGCAGGATTTAGGTTCTTAATATCTCTACATGAATATAGATTTTTTTTTATTAGATTATAGCTATATGTATATATTGTAGTGTTAAGAAATGCTGAGATATGTTACTGCAAAGCCATTCCATAAGATGTTGTTCTCAGTTTTCACCAGCAAAGCTGTTTCTTACAAAGCAGATAGTTACCTAAAAACTGTTTGGTCATATTATGATGGTGTTTTAGCACTTTGCAGCCATGCAAACTGTTTCCAAAGATTTCAGTTTTCTTGTTTATCCACGCTTATTCTCAGTGTTGTTCTTGGCAAGATTCTGCAGATGAAAGGGAAGTATTCTACATATTTTTGTCTGGATTGTGCTAATGGGTGGTCTTAATTGCGCAGTAAAGGCACAAGGTAGATCCTAGCATGCTTTCAGATGGGAGTTTTACTGCTGCAGGTGCTGGTCCCGTCCCTGGTTATGGTATATGTGGCATGTAAATGACAGACATCATGCTCTTACTGCAGGAAACAGAGTAGTGATTTAGGGTTAAATTCCTGGTTGGTCGATAAAGCAGAATGAAGAATTAGTTAAATTATTGCCGAATATATTTTTTAGAGCACTTTAGCTTCGACCTCTTGTTGTCCAGATTGTATGTAGGTTGAATGCTTACAGTGGAATGCTGGCTTTATCACCAACTTTTTCCCAATACAGATGTTTTTCTAGGCTTTTCCATTTTCTATGAAACCCAGCATTTGTTCCAGTTACAGCAAAATAAGGCTACTTTTCAAAACCGGGATACTTAATGAGGTGCAGAGATGATTATTGGGGAATAAGGAACAGTAAAATGCTGGCTGAGAGGGAATGGGATAGCACCTTGTAAGTACAGTCAGAGGATCAAACTCTAGAGAGAAGAAATAACTACACTAAAGACCAGTGTTAGCTCAAGACTGAATGGGTATAAGGTGGTTGAATTGAGATGAAGCTTTTTAACTATAACAACTATTAGCTTCTGAGACAGCTTCTGTTAATATGGATGGAAAGCAAATTGCTCTCATCTTCCTGAAAAAGGCTTGTATGAAGTGATGCCAGCAAAAGCAGTGGTCAGGACTTACTGACCCAGGAAGTCGCTTTCAATCCAGTTTTCCTCTTTAGGAAAATCTGTCTGGACTTGTCTTTTGAACTTTAATTTGGTAAATTTAGTACACAGTGCGTTTGAGTAATGTATAGCTGATTAAGAAATTTGGAGTCCAGATCTTTGAAAATAAGTTGTCTGTCCAACACCTCCCCCCCCCCGCAAAGGTGTGATACTGACTTACAGAATATTTATCTTGTGATTAAAATATTATACAAGGTGCTTTATGTTGAAGAACCAAAATATTTTTCAGTTTGAATGTACAGTGCAAGTGAAGTAATGTGGGAGCTAAATGTTTTCCCAAATGTAAATGTTTTCATATGTAAATATGTTACTCCTTTTGAAGACAGTTTGGATTCAGGAATTTAAAGTATCACTTGGAAACACACAGTTACAAACGAAATTGTATTACTAGTTTGTCTATTTTATTGTTTTCTGTAACTAGCTATTTATAAAACCTGTGCTCTATTTAAAAAACAAAGTACGTATGCTTGAGGCTTTAAAAATTGCTCTTTGAATCTTACCAATAAACTTTTAAAAGAGTAGACACTTGAAATTTTATACAAAAAAAGAATGTGAAGCTAACAGAACACAATGGAAGCAAGCAAGCATTTCTATTTATTAAAAACTATCTTTGTTTTTTTGCTTAAACTTCCAATGAAATGTGTTAAACTTGAGATTTTTTTTTTTATTCAATTTTGGTATGAAGAATGGAGAAATGAATGCTGTTGTGGAATGTGAACTTAGTGCTGTTATATTTCTTTACGTCTAGAAATATGGTGTCACACTTCCTATTCCTTTAAGACTGTGCCTCCGTCATTATAATGGCAATTATAAGCTATATAATAAAAATGTAACATCCAAAGACTGTTTTAAATCATGTTCTATGATCTCCTTCAAATATTTCTTTTGCTGACTTAACAAATTGTACTGCCAGCTGTGCAAAATTTCTCCCCATTCCTTCCTCCGCACTGTTCAATTAAAAGGCCAAACGCGGCACCTCGGGGAGGCGATGATGTTGGATTGCCCTGCAGCAGGTTGAAATGTGCACGTACAGGATGGAGGTTCTGAAAGCAGCTTTGCCTGTCACGTGCACTTCATCTTCCCCAAGTAAGAGTGCTCTGGGTGAAATGGGAAAGGTGAAGCACTATTGCTTTTTGCTTGTTTGGCAAAAAGCTGAGGATCAGGGTTTCTTATGTGTGTTTCCAGCTCTACTAAACTGCGTGGCCTTGAGCAAGACACTCGGCCTACATGAAACTGTAGGGCTGTTGGCAAGTGGTGTTACTGAAAGTTGAGAAATTGTGGAATAATCATCATGTAAAGAGCATCACTGTATTACAGAATCGCGGAGTAGCTGAGGCTGGAAGAGACTGCTGGGAGGTCACATAGTCGAAACCTGTTGAAGCAGGTGAGCTACAGCCAGTTGCCCAGGACTGAGATTTTTAATACCTCCACGACCTCTTTGGGCAGTCTGTTCCAGTGGTCAATCGTCCTCACAGTAAAAGTGTTTTCTTAGGTTAGGTTGAAATTTCCTGTGTCTCAGTTTGTGCCCATTGCCTCCTGTTCTTCCACTGGGCACTACTGAGAAGAGTCTGGCTGAAGTGCAGCGGTTTATGCAGTCACTCTGCGTCCCAAAGAAAAGTGCCAAGCATGAAATGGTGGGGAAAATTCAGTGTGAGAGCACCTGTGTTCCTCTCATGGAGATGGCTGGGCTCCCACCCCCAAAATAATAATTTGGGTCGAAATCTAGCAGAAATCTCCTGACAAAGCCTAGATACTACCCTGAACAGTGTTTGAAGCAATGAGGAGCTGTAACGAGATCCCCTTCTCGGCTCCCCAGCTGACCTTGTTAGAGGAGGGCCTGGCTGCCTGACTGGTCCCCAGGTTGTGGTCTCTGATGGCCAGCACGTCGCCAGGGCGCTTTCTACCTTCAGTTTGTGAAGACAGAAGAAAGGTGTGAAGCCTGAACAGGTCTTACATTTTTGAGTTTTCTAGAAGCATCTCTCAAGCATTTTAAGTAAACAATGACTGAATGCTCCAGTACTCCTTTGAGCTGTTTTTCTTATTTTCATCAAAAAAAAAAAAAAAAAACCAAACCCAAAACCTGCTCTGTCCAAATCACTTCTCACTCCCTGTGTTTGCCAGGCTTCCTCTCCACCATGCCTTATGCCTGTCGGCAGGTAGATTGGCCAGGCTGGCTTCTGGAGTTTGTAGTGCCATTTTTGTTGTATTGCCAGAAGAAGAGTTCCTTTTTGATTTTCCTGGATTGCTCAGGCCAGGGTCCTGCAAAGACTTGCTCTCTCTCTTGAGACCTCAGCTCATCTCTGCCTAGCGCAGAGCTGGTCTCACTTGGAGATAGTGTGGAGGTTTTTAGTGTGATGCTGCATGATGAAGACCCCCCTTGTGTCTCCTCCTTCAGTGTCTGAGATGACTCACTGCTTGGCTAGAGCTGGATGGGCAGATCCTGCTGCACTGGGGAGCAGGCTGGGAGAGGGACTCCACGAGACTGCGCTGCTGGGGAGTGCGAACTAGGAGGTGAATGTCTGAGGCTAGCTCTAAATGAACGAGGCGTGGGAGATCCCATGGGCTGTACAGACGTGTTTAGTGACCACTAATTTTAGGCAGAATGAGTCTTTGTCTTCACTAGCTCTGCTGTTTTTGTCTTCACTAGCTCTGCTGTTGTGTAGAAGACTAAGTTTGCATCCCAGTCTTTCCAAGATGAGGAATTTTGCTTTCAATTAAGACACAACCCTGTAATTCCATCATCTTGGACTGACTCTCATTGGCCTAATATGCACCAACAGGTGTGGAAACCTACAGTTTTTAGCCCTTGTGGTTTTGAAAATACAGGCTTGTAGCACAGAAATAGTAACCAAAACATTCAGATTTGTTTAATTGAGGCCTTTAGTTATTTTGGATTGAGAGCGTGTGAACCTTCTCATTTCAAATTGAACAGTCTATTTTAGCTATGACTGAATTTAAAAAAAATAAAAGTCACTAGAACTTTTTTTGCATATATATCCAGCTAGAGTTTTGCAGCAGATTGTTTAGTGAAGTGGATCAAAAGCACTTTGGTCTGCAGCCTCAGGCTTCTGTCACTGTGCATAGGATGGATACAATACTTGCCATGTAACTTGCGTAAGGAAAGTTTGACTAAAGCCATAGTCAGTCTCCCAAAGTACAAAACACATCTCGGCCTCAGTTAGGGTAAGATCAAACATTTGTTTTCTAACACCTTTTGTTTTTCAGCAGCTTTATAGTCACAAGGCTGAAATGGAATAAAATAGGCTATATCAGTGAAAGTGTGTTTTGAAATCTGGAAAATCTTTATCTTTTGAATCTCATAGAAAACAGCTTGTTTTCAGGAGTCAGTCCAGACTGGCGAACCTCGCTGCAGTGTCACGGTAAGGTATCACAGGTCAGCAAACCAGGCCTTTATACCTGCTGCACAGAACACAGCCGTATATCCAAATTATTTGATGTCACTGGTGGTGTTAAGTATCTTCCATAATTGAAAGTCTTTTGTCTAACACACAATGGCACTTCCCTTATAAGCTGTACTTCCCAGATTCTGGCATCTTGGCAAGAGAAATACCCGCGTCAAGTAAGTTACCCTGATGTGAAGCTGCACAACCTCTCTGAACAGAAAACTCACCACCTTAACACATCTGGATCTTAACATTATCTCAGTTAGAAGGTTCCATAGTCTCAGGGAAGATCACTGATTAATCTGGAGGACCCTGATCTGGATTCATTGAAACATCTTATTTATAACAACCTGTATTTTAAAAAACAAACAAAAAAAAAACCCCAGAAACTCAGATGCTCGTTAAGTAGCCAGGAGTCCCCAAATCCTGTGTCAAATGTTCTTGGGAACAAGGTGCGATACAAAAATCTCTACGTTCATCTGGCCAATACACATCATCTGCGATTCAAGTAACACCAAGTTTAATAGATAGAGAATTAGGAATTATTAAGACTCTCCTGGAATTTGAAAATACCTCTCCTTCCCTAAAATCTGACAAGTCAATGATGTCTCCAAAGTGAAAACTTCGAGTTGTCACAGAGTAAGTTCCATTGCAAGCCACTGATTTCAGTTTTACATTAGCTGATATAGGTGTTTACTACAGCAGCCTCTCACCTGCCTCACATGCCTTGGTGGCAGCGAGCACCTGTGAGAGCGGTGAGCAGAGCTCTCACATTCAATGTTACTGTTTTGTTGGAGAAAAAAAAAAAAAAAAGGTTAAATTATTTGGATCAAATACAGGTTCGTTTTACCCTGTATGAAATCAGTGGAATCAGCTTCTAGGGCTCTGATGGAAAATGATATAGCAGATAATGATAGGATTAATGTTATTCTAAAAATTATTTTCTTGTTTGGCGTTACAGATGCATACAGAAATACTGTCTCCCAGCAGCCTACCATAGCCAGGTACTCCATGGGTTAATATTGGAGCCTCTGCAGCTGCTGCCTGAAACATCATGTTTTCAGGCTTGATGGAGTCCATTTTACCAGCACACAGTTCCTGCATAGTTTTTTTTTTAACCACTCCCTAGATGCTTTCATTTTAGTCTGGTCACATTACCTTCTTTTAAGATGCTCTTTCTTTTTTTTTTTTCTTTTTTTATGTAACATTTTTAGAAAGCATCTCTGCAGAACAGTTTGACAAGCCTTAAAGGTCAGGCTTTGATTCACAATTCAGCATCTGTCTTGATACCAGAGCTGTGCTACTGGCAATGTTGGGGTTTTTTTCCTTCCAGTTGACTGGATAATTTAAGTAGTAGCTGTGAAAACTTAAGTAGTAGCTGTGAATTTGTATCGTGTCTACTAGGTCATGAATGAAAACTGCTGAAGAGCTAAGAGGAGGGGTTTTTTTATCCCATTAAACGCATCTCTCAAATAAATTCCGTAAGGAGAGTTTGAGAGCTGTTCACACACATGCTCAGATGCAAGAAAAGAGATACTGTGCATAGAGCAGGATTCTTTAGCATTTTCAGTTTAACCCCCCATCCAATTGAAGCCCTTCATTCCCTGCTAATGCTAGAAATGAGATTGTGTACAGTCATTTGCCAACCTGCTGACATGAGGCAGGTGATGGGAGCAGCCAGGACACATACACGTTTATTCTCTGGCTACAGCAATGCTAGAAGCTTAGAATTTTGCCCGTGCTTCAGGCAATTTTTTCCACAGTGCCAGCCTGGCTACTCAAAGTCCATATCCCAATAGATCATTAGAAGGAAGAGCTGGGAAGGATTACAAAAGCCAGACAGAGCTAGAGCTGGTGAGAACATACGGGATTTGTGTTCACATAAACTTTAATCTTCAGAGCAGTAGCCAGTTTGTGGGTATGAATCTTAATATTTTTGCCTAATTTGTCCTTAAATTCCAATGCTCCCACCTGGTAATGCTCACAGTGCGGTGAGTGCTTTACGATCACATATGGAGGCAGAGGCCCTGCCTCGCCCTGAAGGGCAGAGAAGTTTCCCAGAAGGTAACTCCACCTTTTATTTAGGATAAAAAGGCAAAAGCTAACCTTGTGCATGCACACCGTAACAAATCCCTTTTAATTTCTGTCTCTCTAAGACTTCGCTAATTCCACAAAGCCACAGCTGGCTGATAATTTACAGAGCATGTAAACTAAGGTTCCCTGCTGTAAAATGCTCGAGTTCAAAGTAGGTATGGTCACCTACAGAGGTGAATCCGTGGTGAATGCAGAATAGCCCCAAAATAATGACATCTCCTTTGTCCGAAAGGCCTGATCGGCATGAGCAGCAGACCCCTCCGAGGAGCTTCTTCCCATTGATAGTTTCAGAAGACAAAAGCTGAGCAGAACTGAATCGGTGCTTCCTCTTGTCTCCTCTCTTCTACTTGGTGCCGGGACCGCTCTTCAGTGGGCTGTCACCTCCGCAGCCTGCCTACCCTGGAGCACCCAAACTTTGGTTTGTGCTGTAAGAAATTGCCCTGGCTAAGGAGGTAAGAAAGAAACCAAGGAGAAAAAGACAAGATCTGCTTATTCCTTCAGTGCTCAGTGGTTTGGGAACTGAGCAAATTACAGATTAACAAAGCAGACTTGTAAGTTCCAAAATTTAAATTAAGTGCAATTAAAGAAATATATTTAAACATGATACAGTGGAAAGCCTATGAGTGGATCAGGTAACTAGAAATGGGGAAAGAGCATAGAAAGAGCACCTGGCAGAGTTTTGGGGAAGAATTTTCTTGCCGAGAGGCAGAAAAACCCTTCCGTTGTACCTTGCAGGGACTGTGAAACCACGGAGAAATATTGGTAGACCGTTAACGTTTCCCAGTGAGTTCTCACCCACCTTCCCCTAGAGGGCCTTGTTTCTTAAAAAGTCCAGAAACAGCATCTGCTTCATAAAAAGTGGGGATGCTGGGACGGCCCCTGGGCTCAGGCAGCAGCCCCGGGGCGGAGAGGAGGCGCAGGGGCAGATGCCCCAAACCACTCTCACCTCTGGTTTATTCTGTTCACTGAACCCCCAGTTCAATGGCAAATCTATTGGGAGGGTATAACTGGGGATTTGTCTTTTTGTTAGTTGGTGATTATTGTCAGACTAATTTGTTACCCATTTTTTAAGTAGGCAGTATTAAAGGTCTAAAGCAAAAGATAGCAGCTGATCGCATTAAAATAGATAAATGTGCAGTTAAGATTGATGAGGGGAGTATGGCTGATATTTATATTGAATATCAAATTGCATGCCCCAAATACCATCAGCTTTGATTATCCAAGAAAATCTGTATTACAAATCAATTCAATAGGTTTTAAATAATAAATAAATTAAAAAAAATCTTATTTTTAAACTGTGGTATTAAAACCCCATAGTGAAATACATGATACATGTGTAAAAGCCTTTTAATACAAATGGTCTTGCTCTAGACTCATTCAGTGATGCTCTGTTTCTGAAATCTAGGCATATAAGGTTGACAGCCAGCATTTGGGGGGAGAAAAAAAAAAAAGGCTATATCTCAGACTCCCTCCTGAACTTCTTCCATCTCTCCCTCTCTCTCTCAAGAATGCTCTCTTATCTTTTCTACAAGATACCTGTGTTGAATATTGCACTACTGCAAGGAGCAAAGAAAACTTAGAACTTGTGCTGAAGCCTGGTTTTAACTAGAAGCTTAAAATGCAGAGGATGCTTATAAAAGCCGGAAGTTTCTGAAGACTGGATCATGTGGTAGAGATGAAGATGCAGATTATTGGTCTCCAAACCACAGCCCTTCAGTTTGATTCATATAAATATGCAGGCCAGCGCACCAAAGCCTGTGATCTGTCTAAACTTGCCGCAGTCCTATTCCTTTTGGCTAAACGAAGCAGGCAGGATCGCGCAGGCGAGGGCTATGTTAGTCTAAAGTACAGTTCCTGTTTCGTATTCCTAGAAATTACTTCCTAGGATGGTCACAGGTCTAACACCAGATCCTTGTTTTTTTGTTACCAGCCCTTTGCCCTCCTGGCTTTGTTGTACTGATTAATTTAAAACTACAGGTTTTGAACTGTTTGCATGGGCCTTATTCTTTAAATATTTGCAGTATATTCTAAATATTTCACAACAGGAGGGAAGGACAGAAAGGTGACTCAAGCGTGTCTCAACACGTGACTCAACACGTGTCTGTAATACTTCCCCTTTCTTTGTAACTTCTTTATAACACACAAATTCCAGTGCCCTGGCCATATCCCATCTGGAATTATGTTCTGCCACTGCAAGTTCTCCTGTGACCTCCTCCCTATTCCCCTACCTCATGTTCTTCACCAAAAAATGGAGAAAAAGCAAGCAAGCGTAAAACCAGAGTACACCTTATGCTCATAAGGTGTTCATATAGCTGCAGTCCTGTCCAGAACAATAGATCCTTAGTAACTGCGCTAAGCGTCTGATTTCAGATGACTACAGACTTCTTATGCAATACTTTACTAGCCTATTAGATGTATAGAGTTGTAGTGGAGTTAGTCCTATTGACTGGAGTGTTCTTGGTGGGTTTTATTTATTTTTATTTATGGCTTGCTTAGTCCATTATTCCTGAACGCTTTCTTCTAACTGGGGATTAGCAAGTGTCCCACGGTCCCCTCTCCTCAGTCAGCTGTGGTATATAGCCATCCTCCATCTTCCATTACTGTGGGTGCTCAAGTTACTGTGTTCATGCCATGCACTGTGACATTTCTCCTCCATACTTTTTTACCCCTAGGAGGTGGCATGTAAGCTTTTTAAAATAAAGTCTTGTACTAATGAATGAATCCATTTACCGGGGAAAGTAATAGGTGCTGCAAGGATGCGGTTGTGGCCTGCAGCTGAAAGGAGCCTTCCTTTCTGAGTCAGCATCAAGGAATTTAACCGTTGCCTTTGAAGAAAGCAGCACAGCACAAAGTAGAACAGGGAGAAGGAAACAGATTAATTTCAGAACAGTTAAATAGTTACAGCTCCTGTCGATCTGGAGTACCCCTCCTTATCTTCTTACCCAGAGTCCCTTTAACGTGAGCACTTGTTCACCTGCTATTCGGTTGTGCTTCAGGCTCTGCGGGTAAAAGTGGCTCTTAGCAGTTGTGCTTGCGTGCAGGCGATCCCCAGTCTTGCGAGAGCTCCTTTGCTGAAAAGACCCTGGAGGAGGATCTGAAAATGGAGCACTCCCAGACGCTGGGAAGGCTGGACCAATTTAGGATTTGACTCTTGGGCCTTGGTGAATGTTGTATTAGCATCGATACCTCCAGACGTCCCTGCCCACTGGTGATACTGCCAGTGCCCTCCAGGTCCTCTGGTTTACAAGGACCCTGCTGGCTATTGCAGGTTCAGGGCTGGTTTATTAATTTGCAGGAGGGACCCTTGGATACACTCTGGATTTACTCTGCAGTCAATATTGAGACCATTACTGGACCTAATTTAATTTGAACCCTGATTATATGATTTATAGCTGTAGATGATAAGCTACGGTGACACACACTGATAAACTAAGGTCTGGTCTTTCTCCATCCTAATAGGTGACCACCTAACAGGTCATTTCACATCACCTATTACTTTGTTCCCACTTGTGTTATTTCAGCGTTTATTGCTGTTGGGATTGCCATATTAACTTGGGTAAACTGATGTCTCTAACCTGTCTTTGAGGCCCATCCAGGCTTTTCCGAGCCTTCTGACAGGTCTTGCAGCAGGAGGCTCCTGCTCTTGATCCTCTGCCCCAGCGCCCACGCAGGCTGGATGTTTTCATCTGCGGGTGAGCAACGCGTTGGTTTGGCTCTCTACCGATCTTCCTATTTTGTTTCTTGTAAGTGCATGCTTGTTTTCTCCTCTTTTGCCTGCACTTCGCTTGCCTGTTGTAGGCTGTTCCTCTAAATTTGGCCTGTCAGCAAAGAACCGATGGTGTCAGGCACGCAGCTGGCCATCACAATTTTCTCAGCGGTGCCTGTATATTTAGCGAGTGCAGCAAAAAAATAAACCTGCCAGCAAACAGAAAGGCCTAGCCATCGTATGGGTACCAGTCAAAAGACCACGAGCTCCTTTTTCATACAGCACACGGTCCGTTACATCGCATTATTTCCATATAGCACACCGTCCATTACATCGCGTTATTTCCACACAGCACACCATCCATTACATCGCGTTATTTCCACACAGCACACGGTCCGTTACATTGCGTTACAGGCTACACGCACGTATGTTGGGCTTAGGCCGGTTTTTGACAGCACGCACAAGCCATGCTTCTGGAAAGCGTATCCCTTTAAACAGTTGATTTTTCCCCAGTTGTCTTGAACAGTATTAATCAGGTCATTTAAAAATAATCCTGGGTTTTGCCTTGTTCTTTCAGTCGAGCCGCTGGGCCTACGTACCAGCCGCCTATGATGGCGCTTGCAGATTTATTTTTAATTCTACAGCCAGTTGCAGTTTTTAAATTCGTGGCTGGATCTCTGCCGGCCGCCCCGGCTCCCGGGGGTGGGCCGCTGCAGGGAGGCGCTGCGGT
>WAAD01036966.1:477567-494345 GCA_013389945.1 Fregata magnificens | reverse complement strand
CAGGGCTGACCTGCCCCCCCTCCCCGGGCTGGGTCCCGGGCGGGCGGCGGGGCTCGGCGGGCTCCCCGGAGGCGGGGTTCCGCGCAGCTCTCCCCAGACAAACGTCTCTGTTCTCGGCAGCTTTTTGTCTGAGCCCGGCGAAGTATTTTCGGCGGGGTTTTGGTTTCGTTTGTTTTTCGTACGCCNCCCCGCTGAATTACCCATCAAAGAAACGGGAGCTGAAACCGCAGGAGCTCCGCCTTGGTAAATTACTTTGCTTGCGCATGTATCATCCGCAGGCTGTTTGAGGGGAAAACTAGCCAGTCTACCATCTTTTTATTTGGGAGAACTACAAAAAAAAGGTTATTCCCCAGTTGCCTTTTTCCTTCCTGCAAATCTGAAAAGCGTTGCAATAAAAAAAGTGAAAATATGGCTCTGGCCAGCTACCCAAATAAAATGATAATTCTGTTTTTTTGTAAAAAGAGTCGAATTGCAGGTATTTAGCATGTCCTGGTATAAAACCCTAAAATAAGAATTCATAGCTTATTTATAAAACATCAAGGCCTGCTCAAAGCGTAATGTTGGAATTCCTGCCAGATACTGGGAGATAAGGGCACTGAAGTACATTGTGATACGTCCTGCTCGAAATATTCTTATTGTGGGATTCTTTGTCCAAGGTCACCACAGTACGACTAGGATGTGCCTGTTACCTTGCTCCGTGAGTAGGCAAGATACAACAAAATTATAGCTTCTCTTCCCTGTAGTCTGTGTCAGACAACTTGCTCTTTTGATCTTGTCTCTCTGTCATCTTATTTTGAAGTAGTTCCCTAGAAATGTGATTACCAGAAACTAGCCCCTGTAATGAGTACTGAAGAAGCTAGCTCAGAATTTGCAGGCACTTCCTAAATCTGGTGCAACAAAAGATCTTTTTATCTCTGTAGTAACTGAGGGGGTTTTTTTTGCCATCTGACTGTTTTTTCCTTTTCTGAGTTGTGTTACAGAAAACAATCTTGCATTGGCAGAGGATGGGTTAGGCAGCTCTTAGTCTCCAATAGTTAATGCACATATCTATCTTTGCAGTTCTGTGACAGGCTACTAAAAGTGAATGAAACAGCAGATGATGTGCCAATCTTTGTGTTTCCCGGCTGCATCTTTTTCGCTGAAAAGAATCACCATGTGCTCTCAGTACTACTGAAATTGATACATCTTTTTTTCTTCTGATATTCATCATAATTTTGGCATACTCGTAACCTGCTTATCTTCCAGTCCTAAGGCCAAAGCTTCAAGAGAAGTTGAGAATGGGGAGGAGAAAGGGTTCAAGGGTAGCTCAGATTTCAGTTCTCGTGCAGTGGGGAAGAAGGGTGAGCTGGGTCTTTCTTTTGTAGCTCTGATGTCTCTGTAAAGGCTAACTATTCTTTCATTCTCTCATTTTAGAATAATAGCATGATAATGGTGCTTTTCTTTCACCTTTCTAGAATTAGTCCGCTGCACTGTGGGGCTGCCAATTCAATTTCTTTCTGCTCAGCTACTCCTGTTTTGCTGGCAGCTTTTGTCGTTCTTTCCATCTGTTTCTTGTGCTGAGCAGGCTACAAGAGAATTTGAGCAGCTTCCTGAATTTTGTTGTTCTTTAATATAGATACAGAATGATGAAGGGTGAATTGGAACGCCATATTTCACTTTCCTCGTTCTGATACGCTGTTAGAGTTGGTTAGATGTTCCCTTCCCTTCCAAAGCTCTGTGAGTAATTTCTGCCTTTAGCCGTTACGCAACACAGCTTCCTGCTGCTGCTAGTCAGCACGTGGGCACAAGGTATGCTAGTGAGAAATGGCTGATGAAACTCCTCCCTTCCATCCCTTCATCTGGCACGAGTAGGGGAGTTACCTCCAGATCCATGTCAGGTCTTCCAGTGGGAATGTGATTAGCCACAGCACTCGGCTGCAGAGAGGTGAGAGCTCCAGAGAACAGAAATTTGAAGTTGTAGGCAATAACTGGCCAGCTTCCTTGAGCCTGCCTGCTTGCCGCAGTAGTCCAACCAAGTATTTTAGTGGCCTCATTAGAGAACACAATGTCATTTTTCATTATAAGCTTCCTTTCCCTTGGAAGCTCCTAGTCGGTGATCTGAAGAGCACATTGTTTAAAATGAAAAGGTTGTGGGGAGCTTGTTCAATCTCAGTTTTATTTCCTGTTTCAGCATCATTGCTACTGCGCTCCTGAGCCTTAGGATGTGCTGGTGACATAGCTTTACTAAGTCATTCTACCAGATGTTTGTTTTCCGTTTGTGTGCTATTACAAGCAGAAGTGGCTAATAACATACTGATTTCAAAAGGGAGTTTGTGTACAAGGTAGAGCTAAAAATCTTACTCTAATTGTAACATTGCTTTTCTGGCCAGCACCTTTGCTGGCAGGTTCCCTCACTCTTTGTAAAATAAACTTATTGAGTGTTTAATTATATTTCTGGTTTTTTAGGGTTGACTTCAATGTTCCAATGAAGGATCACAAAATAACCAACAATCAAAGGTGAGCCATAATTTCCATCCCAGGTGGAAGCCCCGAAGTCTGTTTTCTCTCTGATTTTAGCCCAGTTCTGTTAGCAGTACCTGGAATGCTACCATGATTAAGCTGTCATTGCTCGTAGCAGAATATTAAAGGTGTCTCAGAGAAGGTCCAACAATTGTTAACTAAAACCCCTGCAGCGATTAGCAAACTACACTAACTACCAGGCTTCTTCTCACCATAGCTGCTGTGGAAAGCACGTAGAAAAAGCCTCTTAATTGTACAGATCCTAAACTTCATTCTTTAAATATGGTTGAAGTGTTATGACCATTTCACAACCACATCCCTTTGGCTGTGTGTGAAAATTTGCTATATTTGTTGGTATTAGGCAGAAGACTTTCTGCCTCCTGGTTACCCTGCAGTTGTGTTAACTTGTTGGCTTAAGTTAGAATAATTGTTCTAGCGCAGCATACAAAGTCACGGGGTTTAGAAACTGTGATATCAAATGTCTTGTCTTGCTTGTCTGTCACTTGCAGGCAGATGCCAGTTTTGTTCACCACAATATGCTCACTGATCCACATTCACATAATTTCTTTATTGGTTCAGGATCATAGACTAAACCAGGAAGCCTGGTAATGTTCAAGCATGTCCTGGCATTTCTTAGCTACAAGCAATCAGCAGAATTTAGATTACAAAATGCATTTTACTTCCGTGTCCTACATCACGTGGAAGATAACAGTGAAACATACGAAAACATGCTGGGACGGAGAATTTTGTTGGTGCTTTCTTGACTGTGCTTCAGCATTGTCCCAGTCCCTAGGAGAAGAGTGGGTTGGGTAACCTCCACAGGGAAAGCTGTGCTCTGTGGGACATTTGTTCTAGCAAGGATAGGTTGCTGAGAAGCCCAGTGGCCCTTTTGGAGACTTACTGGTGGTGATGCCCTGCTGCCTTTTGATGGGGGGTGGGCTAAACCGTGTGAATGCCAGAGGTAGGATGGACTTCTTGAGTATTTTTGAGGGACAACTCCCAGGGCTCTTGTGTAAGTGGTCACTAAGTCTGCTTGCCTCATAAAATCTACTTGAATCCTTTTTCATTTGTTCTTCTCTGCCATTACAGAATCAAGGCGGCTGTTCCTACCATCAAGCACTGCTTGGATCATGGAGCCAAGTCAGTGGTTTTGATGAGTCACCTGGGTCGCCCGGATGGTGTTCCCATGCCGGAAAAGTTCTCCTTGGCTCCAGTAGCTGTGGAGCTTAAAGCACTCATGGGCAGGTGAAGTAGAAGAGCAGTCCAGCATGCATCAGACCCTCTCTGTCAGTGGACCTGGATGCTTTCCTTTCTGAAAGGAAGAGTCACTGGTAGGATGACAGCGTATATCTTGTGTTTGCAGGGAGGTCTTATTCCTGAAGGATTGTGTTGGTCCTGAGGTGGAGAAGGCCTGTGCTAATCCTGCAGCTGGCTCCATCATCCTGCTAGAGAACCTCCGATTCCATGTAGAAGAAGAAGGGAAAGGGAAGGATGCTTCCGGGAACAAGGTGAAACTTCAAATCTAGCTTTTGTGCATGCCTGCTCTGGTCTTACTGCCTTGTTTGCTGCAGATTGACAAGGAGCCAGCAGCCTGTCTAAAATGCTGTTTATGAATTTGCTCTCAGAAGAACGTCAGAGATCTTTAGTTCAGTGTGTCTGATCACTTGTACCATGCTCTGCAAAAGTTTGAGTCAAATGCGTTGAACTTCCAAGATGAAACAGCTTAAGTGAAAGGCTATAGGGGACTCTACGGAAGGTGTCCGTAAAGAAGGAAAAAGGAGGGAAATAGGGCTGTGCAGGAAATTGGTTGCTGCTTATTAGACTTTATTTTGGGATGTCCGAAACAAAAAACAAGGTCTGTTGGAGATAGTTTGTTGCCACTGGGACCATAAGAATGACGCATCTTTCTTGGTTATCTGGCTAATGTTTTAATATAATGTTTAAACATTCTGTAACATAGGGATTATCAAACCCTTTTATAAGCCTGTCTGCTCTTACGAGTAGTCATCTAGAACCAGGCTGCCCTGCACCTCTGACATTTTCTTGAAGGTCAGGAAGAGTGCTTGCTCCAGACAGCTGCTTTTCTTAGCAGTGATGACCCCATTGACTTTACGCAGGCCTTGGCTCCTTTCAGATTCGGTGCGTGGAGTGGAATGCTGACATCGTGTGGTGCCCTTTACGGGCTGACACAGGACTCTTGTAGCTTAGAAAAATAGCCTGGAGAACTGGTAAGCCTTTGCAGATGGCAGTGAGAAACTGAGCAAGCCTGGAATTATTGACTACTAAAACTCTGTGCCACTGAAAGCCAATATGGTGACAGGGACAAGAGTGAGGCAAGAATTTAATTTGCTTTGGGAAAGGGTTTTGTGCGTTTCTGTAATTCTCAGATTATTCAGCTGGGTGTATGCATACGGAAACATGCACTGCAGTTGAGCACAACAGGAGGGGTGCTATTGACAGACCTGTTTCTCATCCTAACAGAGGAAAGTCAGTGCTATGGAAATAGTGATGCCATACAAGACTGCAGATTACTAACTGGTGCTTAGAAACTGTGGCTTTCCGAAGCAGATCAAGTGGTAGTGGTTCCTTCATTCAGAGCCTCTTGTGTTCTGCCTACAGATGTTACCAGTTTCAACAGGAGCACTTAGTCTCTTTGTGTAAAGCCAGGCAATTTACCAAGTGAAGGAGCAGTTGACAGCATTGTTCTATAATCTGTGTAGTCCCTTTGGCTTGTCTTCTGGTCAGGCGCTGTGAATAAAAGGGCACCCAAAGCTGTGCTGAACCCATCTGCCATATATTAGAGTGCCTTCCTGCCATTGCCCCCACGGTGTTACATCTGGGTGCTAGCAGAGGCCATGCTTGGGATGGTGAGCTGATAAAGCAGAAAGGCACTTGGAGAGGTGATCGCTTGACTGCCAGTCTGGGCCGTTCTTTAAGAGCAAGTGGCTGTAAACTAGGTCCGAGCAGTCACTTACTGTCAAAGTGAGCTCTGCTGTCTTTTCATGGTGGGAAAGAAAACTGAACTACATGAGCCATCCCATGAGGATTTGGTAGGATGCTTGGAGGATGGAGAAGTCGTCTTTTAACAGAAATGCATCTGTTCTCGCCCGCTACACGCTAAGCTTATCTGCAGCTTTCCGATATTGGCTGCTTTCAGTGTGGCCTGTTGTAGTGTGCAGGCTATTTATAAGTTAATCCTCAATGCAGTCGCTAAATCAATCCTTCAGGAGCTCATCCTTTTACCTGTGGCACTTGGAGACCACGCTTTCTTTGTTCAGTAAACGAGCATGGGTTTGTTTAGTCTCACCTCAGCATTGCCTTGTCTCTACGTACCCTTCCTGTGTTACCTATGTTCACTGCACAAAACTGGAAGTCTGTTGGAGAGAGACTGAAAGGTTGGTAGTGCGACAGTTCATTCCTGCTCTGTTGATGGACTAGAAACTTGAAGTGGGAAGAGTCTTCAGGCCTGTAATAGCAGTCTCAGGGAGTTTAACGTGGAGTTTAAACCATTTAAACTTCTTTATTGCTCCGACTGGACTGGGAAAGAGCATATGAAATACAGTGACCCACACGATGAACTGAGGAGTTTCTCCAGCTGACCTTTCTTTGCTTTGGGTTTACAAGTCAAATTGCTGACTTTGACTTTAGTTTCAGAATCAACTCTGTGTACCTGAATAGATAGCATCAACGTGTCATTCTTTCTCTTTTTAGATCAAGGCTGATTCTGCCAAAGTGGAGGCTTTCAGAGCCTCTCTTTCTAAACTGGGAGATGTCTATGTCAATGATGCTTTTGGAACTGCCCACCGAGCTCACAGGTGTGTACCCATTTTCCTTCCAGAGGCAGAACTGCAGAATGATGTCTGCCATGGAAACACATACAGCTTTTCCCCTAATGAGTTTTAACTTCCTTTTGGGCTTATCCCATTATCATTCTGCTGTGTTTGTTTCTGAATAATGGATTTAGTGGAGGTAGTTGTTGATACTGTATGCTCTTTCAAGTTTGCCTCTGGGAACAGAAGACAGCTGAAACTCTGAAGACTTGAATTGCCTTTTTAGGCTTGGAAGACATAAAAATTACTTGCTTAGGACTTGTATAAATTGTCCTGCAATTACAGCAGACCTCTTTTCCAAAAGATTAGTAGCTCCAGATTGATTATTCTCATGGAGTGTGTTTAGATACGTGTACTTGCAAGCTCTAGTTGTCCTCTTTGAGCTTGATTTCATAATCCAGTGCTATTGGAGGACTGGTCTTGCTATGCTTATTTGTTCCTCAGCATTTTGGATCACTAGTTAACACTGTAAATGTCTTGCATATCAATATGTCTGTGCAGAAACAATCTCAGAAAGTAAATGCGTACAGCCATCTTATCAAACTAGGAAAACAAAAACCTCATGTTTGTTTTCATGCAGGTAGCAGCTATTCTCATTGCTGCAGCTGACTAAAGGATTGGCTTTATAATGCTGTAAGACACAGGGGTGTTTGGACCTGTACTGATAGAAAATTTTTCCTTTCCTCACTCTTACCTTTATTTTGCAGCTCCATGGTAGGTGTCAGTCTGCCTCAGAAGGCTGCTGGCTTCCTGATGAAGAAAGAGCTGGATTATTTTGCTAAGGCCCTAGAGAGTCCGGAAAGACCTTTCTTAGCAATTCTTGGAGGGTAAGACTCAAGAACGTATCAACTCCGTATTTCTCTTTAACTCCTCTGTAAGAAATGAAAAGTTATTTTGGCTTGGTTCAAACAAGTGCTTTCCTTTTAACTGTACCTGCAGTTCAGATTTGTAGATAAGTCCTGACATCTCTGTAAGATGTGGATTAGAGAGGAGCTAACTGACCATGTCCGCTCCTGTGATGATACTGTCGAGGTCTGCTCATCATATCTCCTGACCTCTTACATTCCCCAAATTGAGATAGTCCACAGCAGTTTGCTGTACAGATGAACCAGAAGAGCTGTTAGATAGACATGATGGCCCTGAAACATTGTCGGTGACCTTTCCTCCACGGTTCAGAGTACAAGCATCCTGCAGGCTCAGCACTGTGTAAGTTGACACGATCTGCCATTATGCAATGGTGACCTACTGTAGCTGGATGGGCCTCTGCTCTCCCACAGCAGCTAGTGTGCAAACAAACTTGAGGTGCACTTGAAGGTGCAAAGCCAAGTGACTGCTTGTGTATAGAAATAATTTCCCATCGCTGCTAATTTTTGTCACGTGTGTACCCAGTTTAGCACTGTAGTTCTGTGACAGTGTATTTCAGTTCGTCAGGTGGATTAAAATACTTTGCTAAGTAACACAAAATTGGGACACCGTAACATTCCCGTGTTCTTGGTAGAAGTATGTAGCTTATTCCTGCTCTTTGCACCCATAAGTGTGTTTTTTAAGTAGTAGTATTCAGTTCTCACATAAAATTTTAAACTTCTTCTATGACCTTGGTTATACTGAACAATGCTTTTTTTTTCTTTCTATTAGTACCCTTTCAAGGTTTACAGCTGCAGGTGACCCATCATTAAGTGCTATACACTCCTCATTGCCTTTGATGGAAGTTGCAGGTATATCACCAAGGGAAAGTTTGTTAGTTACCTTACCAGATGTTCGAGTTAGAGCAGCAACTAGGATGACCAAAATGTTAAAATATCAGGCCTATTATTAAAGTCTGGAAGCATTGTAAATCCAGTGGGAGCAAAATAACCTTTTTTGAGAGGTGCATAACAAGGGTGACCAGCATGTCGCAGTCTAGGAACTTGATACTGAACTCATTGTGTGGCCAAGGACTGATGAATGCCGACTGGATCTTAAGGAGTCACAGGAGGGGCTCTGAGAGCAGTTCAGAGCCAGAAAATCCCTTTATCTGTTTGAAAGCACCACCTTTCCACTGGTGGTGCGGCTGGTTCCTAGGTGGGATGGCAGATTAGCAACTCTTTCTCGATTGTACCAGAGGGAAGTCACACTTGGAAGCTGCATGTGGTCCAGCTGCAGGTTTGCTACTGCTTATATATAACACAGTTAGGCTAGAAGATGAACTGAGAACAACTCTACTAACAAGTAAAGTGGAAATGAAACATGTTGGCAAAGAAAGACCATGTGCAGGAAAGTAATACAGTGCCAGGAGCAGGGTATGTGCAAGGGAAAGAAACAAAAATTTAATTCACCTTCACATCTCTTTTTTTTTTTTACCTGGAGCTGCACACGGCAAGATGGGCCCTGCAGGGTTTTGCTGTGGCTCTGTCCCATCCCATCAATGCTTTTTTACCAGTTCAGCTACCACAGTGTAGCAACAGAAGCAACTTCATGGCTTAAACTGGGGTTGGTGGCTGGTTCACACCAGAGCTCTCCATGGTCACTAAGGTTGGATTTGTAGAGGCAATACCTATTTCATATGGTTAGGTCTGAAAGCATTTTATTAGTGAAATCCGTATCATTATCCCTATTCTAGAGATGGGGAAACTCAAGCAAGAAGAGGAAATGGTCTTATCTAATGTCACCAAGCAGGGCATGGTCAAATTAAGACTATAATGCAAGTCTCCTGAGTGCCAGCCTACATTTAGCTCAGGGTTGTTTCCTAAGGTCTTTTATGAAGCTTTCTTTTAGATAACAACAAAAATTCCATACATGGCACTAAGGAGGGAAGACAGGAGACTTGTGCCTATTTACTGCCTTCTCTGCCATTCCTATATAAAGTAATTTTGGCATTGTTGTTCCATTATCATTTGTATCTTGTGCCAAAAGCAGTCATCTGCTTTTGGGCAGGGCAGTTCTGTATCATAGATCATCCTAGAAGTTTGAAGCTGTACTGTGAGTGTGATGGGGTGCCGGACCTGGACGGGTTACAGGAGCTGGGCATGTGGTAGCTGGTACAGAGGATCTGGGGTTGGACAGTGGTTGTGAACAGCAGTGCTCTGATCTCTGCTCTGCCTTGCTGGACAGTCAGGGGAAATCGGGCTCCAAAGTGCCAAACGAGGTTTATATTTAAATAGGAAAAAAATGGAGGGCTGAATAACGCCCTTGTAAGTTGATGTTTAATGCTGGCCTGTTATGTTGCCAAATTCCCTTTCTGCCTGCTCCCAATAGCTCCTTTGTTGGATCACTCTCTCAGAATGGCCTTGACATGCCACAATCACAGTATTGCCATTACTGAACAGCAGTTGATTAATTCTGCTTCGATCCAAGGAGTCCTTGTGAGGCGTCATGCTGTCTTAGCTATAAAGATTACTAGAGAGTAAGTTCTGTCTGAGGAGTTTTGGGCAGTGGCTACATTATTCATTCTTTTTCCTTCTCTCTCTTGCCAGAGCCAAAGTTCAGGATAAGATCCAGCTGATAAGTAACATGTTGGATAAGGTCAACGAGATGATCATTGGTGGTGGAATGGCGTTCACTTTCCTCAAAGTGATCAACAACATGGAGGTATGAAAAGAGCAATTCTGTATCTGCTACTAGTAAAGCATATGGTCAGAATGTCCCTTATATATTCTGGTATTGAGAACTGGCTATCTCGACTCTGCAAGAGTAGGGAGCACTGAGAAGCTACTTGACAATCAGTTTGCAAAAATCAGATTACTGCCTATGTCTAGCTAGGTGCTTTAAGAAAGCAGTCTTTCCAGAATTGCTGTCTGAGCAGTTCGGCTTTACTGCTGCTGTTCTCTTCTGTAATGACCAGTAGCTAAACAAACACCTCTCTCTTACTTTTCCCAAATAATCTCTCTAGATTGGCAACTCTCTGTTTGATGAAGAGGGATCAAAAATTGTCAAGGACCTGATGGCCAAGGCAGAGAAGAATGGTGTGAAGATCACTCTGCCTGTTGATTTCATCACTGCAGACAAATTTGATGAGCATGCACAGACTGGGGAAGCCACAGTGGCTTCAGGCATTCCTGCTGGCTGGATGGTAGGTTTTAATGGGCAAGGGACTAAAAGAAGTAACAGGCAGCAGTGGGGTGGGAAGGACACATCTTAAAGGAGTAGAAAGAGTAATTGTGATCCTTTGCAAATGTTTCTGAAGGCAGTCAAGCTGCATAGAGTGTGTTGGTTTAATGACATTGAAGCCCTATTGTTTGTCCTGAATTTTTAAGTCTAAAGTAGCTTTTGTGAGATTTGGATTAAACCAGCAAAATTGTTCTAAAAGCTTCAGATCTGAATGCAGTAGAAATCCCTTTTATTTGACTGGAATTTAAGTAGAGTTGGCAAAAGTTTCTAACCAAGGCTTCAAGCATCTGACATTGATCTAAAAATGACTTATTCGTACTAGGAAGATAAATACCACACCAGACTCCACCCTACTGCAGCAGCTGCTGGCAAGTCTTTCTGTTCCTCAGTATTCAGTGCATACAGAGAAACCTTTGCTTCATATGCGGGGGTGAGGGGAAAGCGTCTGAGGATCCCAGCTAGACATTGGTGATTTGAGATGAGGGCCGGCAGTAAGTGTATCTGTGGCTTCTCTTACTTGTCTTAGGGCTTGGACTGTGGCCCTGAAAGTGTGAAGAAGTTTGTTGAAGTTGTGGGAAGGGCCAAGCAAATTGTGTGGAATGGTCCAGTTGGTGTCTTTGAGTGGGACAAGTTTGCCAAAGGAACCAAAGCCCTGATGGACAAAGTGGTAGAAGTCACTGGAAAGGGCAGCATCACCATTATTGGTAAGTAGTTGTATGTGTTTGTTCTTGTTTTTCTACATGCAACAAGGAAGCTTCTGCTTGCCAGTACCATGGTAAAAATACTTGTCAAATTGTTTTTCTTTCCTCATGTTTTCATCTGTCCTTCAGCTTGGAGGTGGGGCTTTAAAAACTGCTGTATGTACCAATGCTGAGTATTTGGGAGCAGGACCAGCCCTTAAATTGAGCAAAATCTGAATTTCTTCTGTGTCTCATTGATTTTGTTTGTACTACAGGTGGTGGAGATACAGCTACTTGCTGTGCAAAGTGGAACACTGAGGATAAAGTTAGCCACGTCAGCACGGGAGGTGGCGCCAGCCTGGAACTGCTAGAGGGTAACTGTTCTTTTCTCTTGACTTGTTTGAGCAAATCAGGTAGTTCTGGATGCTCTACCATGTGTTGATATTCAAGAAAGCACAACAATAGAGTGAATGTCTTTTCTGTTCCACCATGTGGAGTTGCACATAGCTTTTGAGCAATGAGCTCCTCATTGGTCTTCTTTTGTAGTCCTCCTAGAGGAAGAGAGGAAGGAAAATGGGGTATTCTTGCAAACAGCAGTCTGCCACTCCCAGAAGGCAAAAATGCTGGAATAGAAAATGCAACGGCTTTGAGAGCAGGCTTTCTTTTGTAGATGATCCCCTGAGACGTGCTAACCAGACTGTTTAAAATGCCCAGTTTCTCTTAGGGAAATCTAATTGGAATAGTCTCGAATTTTTGCCAGAAGTCTCCTTTTCAGTGCATTGTTTGAAATTCCCTGGGTTTGAGGAGCCCTCTAGTGATTACTTATGAACCTGCACGAGGGTACGTGGAATTCAAAATGGTGAGAATTTACAGGATTCTTCTAATGAATTACATTGTACTCTAAATGAGTTTTCATTTCCTCTGGTAATTAGCTGTTTCCCAATATGTGCAAATTATCTAGTGCTGTCAACTTCTCTGTAGAAGAGAAACTGCAATAAACTGCATTGCAGCTGTTAGTTTCCAGCAGTTACATGCGAGACAGAGCTTTTGTTTCTGTTGCCTAGGGAGTGATGGTAAAGGGAAAGAATGCAGATGGCTAGAAGGAAACACTGTGCGACCGATTTATTCAAAAGGATAAACTTGTCTAAGTTTTGGCCCAAAATGTGGGTTTGTGTTTGTGATCTTTTAAATGTAACGGAAGTCTAGTTAATTAGAAAAGCTTNCCCCCCCCCCCCCCCCCCAAAAAAAAAAAAAAACCCCAGCGAACTAGTGAGTTGTGAACAGTGTTAAAATTCAGTACTGCCACACAGCTTGAGCATTAGGAGGTACGTTTTCTGAAAAAAAGCAAAACCAGAATGGTCTCTCTTCATAATTAAAGTAGGACAAAAAGCTAAAAATGCTTTAGAAAACACGGCACTTTAATAATCTGGGTCCTCATGCTCAAAGATGAGCATATTCCTTGCTTCCATCAGTTGGAATGAGACATGTAAATATCTAAACCTGGGTGTTTTAGTCCCAGTAAAAGACGTGAGACTTGTAGGAGGCTTTGTTTCTTTTTCTTAATTAATTCTTAAAATTTCCACCACACACTCCAAAATTCTATTTACGTGCCACTAGGGATGGAAGAAAGTATGCAGCAACTCCCTAGATCCATTCAGAAATCTGTTTGCCATCAAACTTAATGGAAAAAGATCTTAGGTGTTTGGATCTGACCCTAGCAGAGACTTGGATAGAAATTTACCATTATTGTTAATTGAGAATTAATGACTTTGGTACGTTAAGAATCTGCTGACATACGAGTGCGGCTGTGCTCTGGATGCTCACTACAGCCCTAAAAAGTATTTACTGCGTGGAACAGTTTAAATGTAACCCATATGCCTTAAGAGCAACAGTCGTCAACAGGAGTGTATGTAGAGCCAAGCTCTTCCGTTTTTAACCTACAATTGCTGATTTTTTTTTTCAGTATGCTTAAATGTTGCAATTGCAAGTGTAAAGCTTAGTTGTTTGAGGGCAGAGAGGTTCTTAACTTTATTGGTATTTTTTAACTGCTAACAGGTAAGGTTCTTCCTGGTGTGGACGCCTTGAGCAACGTGTAGAGAACAGAGTATCGCCCCACTTCCTGGTCCCGTGCACAGCCCCTGAGATTCAACACTTCAGCGCTTCTGTATTTCAACTCTGTGATAGGCAGATCACAGAATGTAAACCGAAACTGGACAGGGATTGAGGAGGAGACAGCAGAGATATTTTACGGATGCAGTTTACATGATGTGGATTTGTCCACTGTTACCCCACTTGAATTAACGTAGTGAGTTTAAACTGTTGTTGTGAATTTAGAGTGTATATATTTATATTTTGCCTTTTCAAAGAGATTAATCCCTGTTAGACATGTCTGTTTCTCAGAAAGGAGTGCACTGTTTAGCTTCAGTGTTCTTAGCGGGCATTTTCATCACTTGACACGGTTCAGAAACAAGAGGGGACTCCAGTTTTTTGGAGGCTGATTGTAATGGCTGCTGAATAAACATATTTAAAGTGCTCCCAGTTTGTATATGGTCCTTCTTTCAGATTTTTAGAATGGTCTACATTAAAATATCTCCTTCCTAGCATCAGGAGTTGGAGATACTTTTCCTTTTTGCACTAATTAAAACATTTGTAAATATCCTCTTATTTTTGTCCAGTGGATCTATAAGCACCCAGTCGTCATCAAAGTGAGCTTTGCTGGTAAGGAAGTCAATTGTTACAGATGTGCTGTTACGTTAAAACTTCTGTGCCATCAAGTAATAAAGTAAGATGAAATTTTGAATGTGCAAGTCTAGTAAAGTGCAAATTTAAGTGTTTCTCATCTAGAGAACTCGCCTCATAGTAGGCAACTAATGTATCTAATCTGAACGTAGGGGAAGCTTTGAAGACAGAGGCAGGTAAAAACTGAGTCACAGGCAAACAGAACTGCAATGCGCCTTTGCTCAAGTTTGTGGTCCTAAAAGCACTAAAACTAGCATAGTAAAACCACACAGTTGGACAGTTTGGCTTGTGTGTGTGGCTTAAGCACATTGCAGAACTGCAAGTATTGTCAGTGGGGGACCACCAACACGGTGCAAATGTATAAAGTTGGGGTTTCCATTTTGATTGTCAGGCGTTGGCTCCTACGCTTGCTGCAGGACCCAAATATGGGCACAGGGTGGCTCTAAACCAAACCCAGGACTACTCCAAGCTCCGACTGGCTTCTGAGTGTCCAAAAGTGTGTTTTGGATTATGTTAGCAGTCACGGCTCCACTAGTGAGAACTGTAAGAAGATGCAGTGCTCCAGCTGAAGTGCTGGATCAGAGAAAAGTAAGTGATGTAAAGCAGTGATTGCCTGTTTTTATTCCTAGTGAATTCCCAGCAGTATTGTTAGGGTGCTTCCCCGGAGGCTTTGCACGGCCTGAATAGTATAAAACAGCCAGGACGAACCATGGAGAGAATCTTTGAGGTAAGCAGTAAGCCACAACACAGAGTATGCTTTTAAGTTAATTTGTATGCATGTACATAATATTACCAAAACAAAATGAAAGCATGTGTTATAAACAGACACAGCCTATTTGCCAAATTTTACTTGGTCATGGTGGGATGTGAATTAAAACCCAATAACGCTCAAGTGTGTATAAAGCTGTGTATGATATACTCATTACATTTTAAAGCTAAAAGTGTCTATTGCAAAGAAAAGAAACTAGAAATAATGCAAATGACTGCAGCGCTGTGGTTTTCTCCTCCTCCTCCCCTCCTTTGTAAATCTCCCAAGCATTGTCTGATTACGCATGAATGATGCAGATTTTTGCTAGGATTGCTTTCTTGCTGTTACTCATGTTTTCCAGGCAGGGGTGCAGACCTCCGACAGCTGCAGTAACGAGGCAAAGAAAGGAGTGAGCTTGTCAGCCACAAAAAGACGATGGATTTTGGAAATCCAGTACTACAAAAACAAACATTCCACCATGTTTTATAACAGATCATTCTTGTCTGGCTCTGGCAAACAAGGCCTCGTGACAGCACGGCCCATTTTAGTGTCACTCTTATACCCCTGTGTTGCTGGATTCCCATGGAGCAATAACAGACTTTCCCTCCGTAGCAACTTTCGTGGTGTTTACAGTGAAAGGCTGGTGTGTGGCCGCTACCTCTGCTGGGTTTTTTCTGTTCTTCATCAAAAGCAACAAAACAAAGTTATCTGTAATCAAATATGGCAAGGAGTAGTAATGCTCTATGAACACAGATGTCTGCACTTAAAAAACATTTTTCCACCTGACATTGGATGCTTGCTACTCACATCTCTAAATTGCCCTTTTGTTTCCACATGGCTTGTTTTAACTAATGCAATGTTCAGGTCTGTGTGCTCAACATAGCAAACCTTGTACAGCAAGGCCAGAGAAATACTCCGCTTTATGGGTTGTACAGAAAAACAGATGAAACATCTGAACGTGAGACGGCAGGAACTGTGCGCTTGGTGACCAGCAGCTGCTTACTTGAGTGACAGAGTTTCCAGATTTTTTTTAAAGCCTTGCCTATTAATATTTTTTAGCACCTGGCTATTGCAGTGATAAAATATTCTTAAGGCATCTAGGGGTTACTTCTCTCACTAAATTTTACATCCTCTGGAGTCATACCGGTCTTCCTAGATGATTTTTGCATGTGTTCTGACAACTTTTCTAGACATGAATCTTTGACAGTTCTGCTTTTACATTTTTATTGCTTTTCTTGAGAGTGTTTTTGGGGCAAGGAATGTTGCTAGTTAGAAACATTGTGGAAGATGGTAGAAGACAAAGCTGTCGCAGAAAGTTCATGATGTTATGAAGGTAAAAGATTTAACAAGCAAGTGGGCTGATAATAAGAGCCAGGTGAAATAAAAAGTGAAGAGCTTAAATCCTCATGGCTGCTGTTATAAAAAATTTCAACACAAAAGACTTTAAATTTGTTGTCAACAAAATAAGCTCCTCTTAGGCCGAAATACATGAGCTCTCATAGTGGTGTCTCCCTGCATAACTTAAATTCTACTGTTAACTACAGGAGCTAGAGAAATTGTTTCTGTGTTGTAAAACGTGCAATCAATGGTGCCTGAAAAAGTTATTCAGTAGTAAAAATGGCAGTTACCCTGTAGCCCTGATGACTCGGCGGCCATGTGCAGGGACATCAGCCCTGATGCACCAGAGGGGCCCAGTACATCCTTAATATTTGCAGATCTGGCTGGCCAGGCGGCCAGTTGTGGCAAACATGCCTTCATAACTGCTAAAACATCAAAACTTTTTGCTATGGCTCTGCCTTTCCAAAGAACGGGGCCTCCTGTGGGCAGCGGCCATTTTGTGAGTGACGCCATGAGGGTGGGGAAGGCATCCCCCTCTCTTGGAGTGAAGGATGAACGCCTCCGTCCCCTCTTTTTCTGTGCGTTCCCTTTGACACCTGCCTTCTTGGCGTGCCTCACAGCCCAGACGGTGTTTCACGGAGGGCTTTTGCACCTTTAGCCCCCAGGCGCCTGTGTGTCCCAGGCCTGTTGGAGAGGAGCGGCCTCCACGGAGCACCCGCCTGGACCACCTCTCCTCCATCGGCCAAGACGTGGAAACCTAAAGGAGCCTACGGAGGCAGCTCCCTTCCGACCCGGGGCCGCGCAGCGAGGGTTGCGTCCCCGCTCAGCACTCGGGCGCTGAGGGCAGGCGAGGCGGGC
>WAAD01036966.1:465827-477296 GCA_013389945.1 Fregata magnificens | reverse complement strand
CCCGCTCCCGCCCGCGCCCCCCGCCTCCAGCCTGAGGTAAATGCCGGCCCACCCCCCGCGCTGCCCCCTCCTCGCACCTCCCGCGACGGGGCTGCACGGCCCCGAGGCTCCCCCGAGGTGGGGGTCCTCCCTCAGAGCCCGGGGAAGGGGCTCCCGTGTCTTTCCGCTGCCCTCACGGAGACCACCGCCTTCCCCGGGCGAGGTGGGCGGGTGTGGGGCAGTTCTGTGGCTCAGCCCGCAAACCCCGGGGCCACGTCCAGTGTTTGGGGGTCGCCGCAGGCACCCCCCGTGGTCTCGGGGAAGTCTCCTCATGGGGAAGTCTCCTCATGGGCAAGCGGCGAGGCGAGGAGAAGGCTGTGAGGGCTTGCAGAGGGGACTGTGTGATGTGTGTGGTAGTGGGGCAGAGGAGTCAGCGCGAAGGAGAGAGAAGAGCCGTCCTGTCTCTTCCCGGGTCCATTTTCAAGTGTAGGTAATGCAAGGGGATGTTTTGCTACCTACAGTCGTACAGAGGAGGTCCGGGACCTCTGCCTCTGCCACAGCTGCAAGAGATGGTGCCTGCTCTGCCCTCTTCCCTCCAGAGTCCCCATCCCTGCTGGCCCCAAACACCCACGGGAGCTGATCAGCCTCTGCCCAAACTCTGAATTAAGCAGCAGTGACTCCAAATTCTCCTGCTTTGATCTCTGAGAGAACAAAATGCCAGTCTGAGGGTGATAATCCCCAAAGAGTTAAAAGCTTTGGGTTTGCATCCTTGCCTGGTAGAGAGTGGGGATCCCACCAGCCTCTTGAGGCTCTGGGTTTAGCCGTACCCGCTACTACTTCAGGGTCTGCCCTTGGGTTGAAAGATTACACCTTTCATTAGCAGACTGATTCAGGTAGGCCCATAAATATTCACCGTGACATTTACCACATGGTTGAAGCAGAAGCACAAATCCTGTCTGTCTCAATTCCAGGATACTTTTTGAGGAAGGTGAGGGCTGGAAGGCCAAATCTTCAGTGCAGAGGAGCTGTGGTGGACACAGGGACTTGGGTGACCTTAAACACCCATTGCTTTTGCTTGATGCTGTAAATAGCCAAGAACTGAGTGAATCGCCAGCGTACGGTAGGATAGCCCAGCACTTCTGTAGTGCAGGCTCCTGGCAGGCTGTTCTGACTTCTCATGGCATTCGGGCCCAGGCTCTGGCCCTTGACATCCTCGCCTGGAATCTCCCATCGTGAGATGCATAACGAAGATCCCCATTCAATTTTCAGGTTAAAATTTTCAGTGTCACCTCTGATAAATGATCCTCAATTCAGCCTGAACGCAGTATAAAATAGCAAATTCCATTTTAGTTCACCTCTCATTTTTATTCCACTTTTTAATGATAATTTTTCATTAAGCATCTAATCCTGTCCTAGCATTTCTCATCAGTAAGGCTCAAGGTGCTTTACAAAAGAGGTAAAAATATGATTATTCCAATTATCCTTATTAAGACTTAGGGTTTGGGCAGCTTCTGCAGATAATATAGGTCATAAATAATTAAGAGTACAATCTAATTAAAATAAATCCCCAGTCGCAAACCAAAGTGCCACACTGAGAAGCCAGTCTTCAAAGGCACAGCCTTGTAACCTAATCTCCCTGATCAGAACGGCATCCCATTAACCTGCAAATCTTTGCTCTCTTGACCTGTCTGCCCCAACAGCAGGTACTGCCACGAGCCTGTGCAGGAGCAAAGGGAGGGAGAGGGTCAGGGAGTTTCAGTGACCAAAAGCAGTCTGGAGAGTGTTTTCCTATTAAAGTCCCTTATCTTGTCATTTCAATAAAGGTCTTGTGTTCGGAGGCTTACCAAAAGGTACAGCCTGAACTGGGCAAGGTTAGGTGTAGAACTGATTTAGTTTTTTAGCAGAAATAGTTATAAAATAGTTATTGGAAATTAGAGGCATTGCTCAAACTGGAGTCCGGAAGATAACAAAGAAGGTTGTGGCCTGGATCCAGTTCATGACCTAAATAGAATTCGGACCCCAAAACTTGCTCTGAACACCTTGTCAAATTTCATCCAAGTTGGACATGACCTTTCATGTTTGGGAGTTTAGACTCTAGATTGCTAGTGCTAAACTGGGTCTATGTATCCTGACACCTGCATGTCCCCACTGGAAGCTGGCTATCTCAGGACCGCTGTTTATCTGCATAATTCAGCAGCAGGGCTACATGGATGAAATCCTTGTTCTCATTCCAAATACCTGCTGTCACATATTACTTATTCTGTGGGAATGTTTTTGCTCCGATTTGTGGTTACACAGTGTTCAGTGATGACCTAATTGCAACGTTCTCATTAGGCAGAGAAATTTCTGAGTTTGGCTTTATAGTTCACCTTCTCAGTAAGTAAATCATTGCTCCGTAACACTGTCTACCATCAGTACTGTCACTTTAGCCCAGTGTCTTATGAGGGATCATAAGGCTGATCAAGGCACTTTGAAGCATGTGTATCTACAACAGCTTCTCACACTTTACCATTCTAATGTCTAACTTAACTCAGAGCAAGCGTAGACCATCTTGTCGATGAAAGTGCCTGAATCTGATGACCTATAGCAGCTTTCTTACCACTAAAGAAACTGCACCTATGTTAGTTTGGTGTTGGGTAATTTCCTTGAAAGTTGGCGATGCACGAGCAGCTACAAATAAAGCTGAAAAAGGCCAGACTGCCTTTCTGACTGTCTTGTGATGAGACTTAATCTTTGCCAGGGAATGCTGGTGTAATTTTCAAATGTAACTCAAAGGGATGTTGATTGCAAGTTACATTAAAATGAGCCCCTAAGGTCCCTTAGGGTCTTGGAGAGACCTGTATCTTGATCTATCTGTGCTGTAATTTCTTCATTTGTATTGTGTTAAACTGTAATTCACTCTCATATGCTGGAAGCTTTGACTACTAAGGCATGACTAGAGCTCTGAGTAATGCTGGTGGTACTGGAAGTGTCCTACAAATGACAGAAGGGAACCTACAGAAATAAGGAAGCGGGGATTGCAGACATTTTGAGCAGCAGAAAGCGGGAGGGTGAGAACAGAAGAAAGGGGGGAGGGACAAAGGAAGGAAAAATGTAAAAGAAAAAAGCAGGAAGAAAAGTAAAACACCACTGTTCTAGGTGACAATCGGTGTGGTGTGGGTGAGGCTTTGCAGTTGAACCAAGTTTCCCTAAGAACATGATCATATGCCATTTATGGGAGGGAGGAGAAGGGAAGAGGGTTCTTGGAGAAGTGCATATCCACACAATGAAGCCTTTGGTTTCTTCCCTTGCACATTTGTAGAGCGCTCACGTCTTTCCCTTACCCCAGGAGACATTCCCATTTCCTTTCATTGACCAGTGTTTGGAAGGCGGAAGGAGATGAGGCACTGTTGGGTTCCCTTATTAACTTAATCTGTGGGAAGCCCTACATAAATCATTGAATTTCCTAGTCTTGATAGAACGAGATATTTGTACAGTGAAGTAAAACAGAAGATCGAGGTTCCTGCACAGGGAGGTTTTGACGCTGTTCCAGTCCTGTGCCTGTGACTCTTACGCGTGCATTTCTTTGAAGTCTGAAGCTTAGGAGTCTGCATTAATGATCAAGGGACAGAGCTGAATACGGAATTTGTATGGTACGAAGGTAAAGGTGTGGGTATGAATGTGGGAAGAGAATATTTAAGAGCAGTCTGGCATGTATAGTTAATAATATTTAAAAAAAAGTAATCATGTTAATTTCCTATAGTTAGTCAAGTTCTCAAGGCTTTTAGCATCTTCTCGTTCCTTGTAGATCAGTGATCTCTTGCTGGGTCCTGTCATGTCCAAAATATTAACTTCCTTGAAAAGTGAAAAACTTCAGGTTTGAAACCTTTTGTCCTTTTCTACAATGGGAGACTTGCTCTGATCCCTTAGGCAGGAATCTCTGTTCCTCATGCAGTGTTTTAGAACGCTGGGCTTGGCATTTGGCTGTCGCTCTGTCCCACTCGGCCAAGTGTTGGTGATCCCTGAATGCTTAAAAAGTTCCTTGGGATGCTCTGCAGATGTGAAGCTCTTCAGAAGTTGAGATTTGTCAGGAGCAGAGTGCATTAGAACAATTATTTCTGATTTTGACTTATGACTATGTTAAAACTCACTTATTTTTACCACTGTGTGTGTTCCTTTTAGGGCTCTGAGCTGTTTCTCCAATTCAGGTGCTGTTCTTCCATTTTTTACTTCATAAAGTAAAATAGTCAAATGCTGTGTATCTTGCTACACTTAATATACAGATATCTACTGACTGAAACAGTGAAACAGACCCTGGATTTCAATTTCTGACCTGCTATTTCAACTGCTTTTTCCAGAACTCCACCCTGATTGCTGCTTTTTCTTGATTGAGCAGCAGATCAATTCCCCTCTAAGCCCCAGCATTACCAAAATTCAGATTTTTCTGAAGAAGCAAAGGTCAGATTTTCAAGACTTGGCTTATATTTAGAGACCTTATGAAGCAGATCCTAAGATGCTATTTATGTCCTACCAGACATGGAGCTGCTTTCAAAATACTGGCCCTAGGCACCAGGGGATTTGCAGTCTTGCTCTGGATGTCTCCCAGGTGATGGAGGGGTATGGACCTACCCCAGGGCTTTGGGAGCATCGGGCCCTCCCTAGTATCGCTCACGCTCCCACGTCGTTTAATTCAGCTGAGGCTGCGCACTCCACCTGATATGAGGGTTGACTGCGCCCCTCAAGTGGAAAAACTGGAGACCCCCGGCCTCTCCCCGTGAATGACTGGGACCCCTTCCTCCAACCTAGTGTTGCTGCTGTAAACTGAATCTCTTCAGCGTCCCAAATACTTTGAAGCCATCCTCGTAAACAAGTTCCTTAGTGCCTTGCAGGCATTGAAGGGGAGGGATGGCAGGTCCGGCCCCAGCAATGCAGAGCTGAGCTGGGGCAGCGGCTCAGAGCTTGGCAGCCATTCTCCAGTAATGGCTTTACTCTGACTCAAATTGACAGGGCTACATTATGAAGTCCCATGTATTTTTTTTTTAAACATTGGATTTCTTTATGTATTTAATGCCATAGTGTAAATGAATATTTATGAAGGTGCCTGAGGTCTTTGGGTGAGATATGTCATATAAAGCTCTGATCCAACGCCTACTGTAGCCCAGCAGAAAAACCCCATCTCTGACATTGTTCTCCCCTTTTGCCCCCAGGGAATTAAACAGACAAATTATTTTAAGGAGTTCAACATGTACTGAGCTTTAGTTTGTTAGCTAAGAAAGAGTATAATGTCTTTCCAGGACTATGTTCAAAACTAAAGAACAAAAAGCTACCTTGAAAAATGGCCATTGGGAAGCAGACCAGCAAAAGCCAAGAAACTTGAGCCCTTTGCTAATGAATACTCTGTCCTTAACTCACATTGTCTCTTTTGTTTCCCACACTTTCATGAGCTGCACATGGATTCAATTTGCCAGTCTTTAACCCTTCTTACGGATGCCTGATCTGTGCATAGTTTGGAAACTGGGACAGTTGTCACTTAGGTACTTGGCTTTGTTCTTATTTTTTTTGCTCCTGATCTGTTTGTCCCTGTGCAGTCTCTGGCTCAGATGCGGTAAAGTAATCCACCACGGGTGTGGACAAGGCTTGGGTGCATGCTGGGGAGAGGGAGTCAAAGCTTTTCCAGCTTCCTGGCAAAGGGTGTAACAGAGACAGGGCTGGGAGCAGGTTTGCTTTGATTAAAACATAGTAGCATTTCCACTGTGACTACCTCAGGGAAAGATGTTGGTGCTACACTAGGACGTTTTTAAGAAGAGCTGTTTTTCTTGGCATAGCTCTAAAATTGATGGAAAGTCAGGGTGGAGCCGAGGGATTTGGCATCATGGGAACTCCTCACACCAGCTTGTCTTTGTGCTACAGCACAGCAGAAGTGCTTTCTGCGGAGAGAAGCATTAAACATCAGATGTTTATTTGTGACAGTGAAATTTATTCCAGTGAATGATGATTGCCCATAGTAAATACACTTCTCAGTAATGACTGTGTTGTTTCCAAAAACATAGCTAGCTCCTAGAGTTGTTGTTTGCTAAATTGATAGGGATCTAATTACTCATCCATTTAAAACAAAAATGGCATTCCATATCAAAAACATAATGCATTTTCATTCCTCATTTTTCCTCGAGATATCTATTGAACAAAGATCACCAGCAGAGAGTGCTGGTGCTCTTCCAGAATGTGACAGCAGCTTCTGAAATTGAT
The DNA here is from genome assembly GCA_013389945.1 of Fregata magnificens. Lineage (NCBI taxonomy): Eukaryota > Metazoa > Chordata > Aves > Suliformes > Fregatidae > Fregata > Fregata magnificens. The sequence goes on along the minus strand of WAAD01036966.1, from coordinate 471,092 downwards.
TGTAAAATCTAATCAGACTTTGTTCCATAATTCTATTTTTAGTTTTTCATTTCTGTGAAAATGAAACGTTAATCAATTATCTGTAACTTAATATCTTGCTGTCTCTAATTATCAATCTTTTTGTAGCTTACTACAGGAGAAAGATCGTTTTTAGCAGCACAGCTATGTGCTCAGAAAAATCATAATTGCCACTTTTTGAAGCAATTATTTAACAGAATTTCATGCATTTTGTTCCAATGCATTTGAGCTTTTTTGTACATAAGATTATTTCCCCTTTCATTTATCTTTAATTTCATGTTCAAAAGAATCTGTTTACTATTCAGTACAGCTTCTATGTAGTGGAGGAAGATGGCCCTGCTCCTACAATTAATAGAGCTCTAGCATCTATATGGCGCTCATTGTTTCACTGAGACCATACTTTTAACCTTCCCAGGCAATGGAAGGTTGTTTCCAGCCACAGATTACTTTTGGTTGGGCCTCTTCCATTTCTCAGTTCTGAGTCTGATTCTGAGATCAATGCGAAAGCTCTGTATCAAAAAGCACCCCCTCTCCCCTGTTCCCATGGTATTTATCAATACAGTTGCACCATTATAAGTCCTGGAGACTTTGAAGAGGTTGGGCTTTTTGGTTTCAAATCAGCTGTGGTTTTCCCCTCTTAATCTTTATGGTCATTGAAATATCAGGATTATCAAATCTGGTTTTTGCTGCAGAACCTGCTGTACATCTCGCTCTCTTGTGATTTCATACATTCTTTAGTCACTGAGAGCACACGAAGACTGCGTTGAAGTGCAGGGCCTCTGTGCCTTACTCTTAGAGTTCACTCTGATCCAAATCCATTGAAGTTGAGGGAATCTTTTAATTCATTTCAGCAGATTTTGAAGAGACGTCTCTTTTTTAAAGAGGCACGCGAAGCAAGGGTGCAGAGAAATGAGGGAGATGGTCAACTTTCATACATCAAGGTTGTTAACATACAATAATCATCAGTTAAAGGCTTACAGGTCCTTATTTGGGAGAAGAACGGTCTCTTGTAAGGAAAACCCTTTGTCCAGACTAACCCTGCTGTCCTTATTTTGCCCAAACTACGTTCAAGTCTAGAGGACTGGGGCGTGAATGTATTTAGAGCAAAGCTGAAACATTTGTTTTGTTTTTCCACAGTTGGCAGTTGTTATCACTCTTCTGGTTACAGAGCTTTCTTCCGAAATTCTGCATAAAAAGGGGCCAAGGTTCAGCAGTTAGAATAATTCTCTTTACAGGTGGTACCTGATCAATCCACTCACGGGTGATGCATCGCTGCTGACCTCTATATTGCATTTCACTGTGGTAAGCTGTTCCTGTTCTCCCCCTTCCCATGCAAGCCCTTTCTTCACCCAAGGAACCATGCTGAACCTGAGTTACGCTCCGTTGGAGGTACCATCCAGACTGACCTACCTTCACACGCAGTAACAGCAAAACCTTAGATGAGCAGGAGCCACGTTACAGTGTAAATCGCAATATAGGCAGGACATGAAATTGGCTATGCAAAAGTCTCTGTAGCAATTACTTCCCTCCCAGAAGTTATGTGGTCATTAAAGTTTTATTACATAGACTAATAAACTTGTGTAGAAAGACACAGCAATCACTTAGTGAAGGACGGAGGAATACATAGTGCATAACTATTCCTGCTCTTGTGTTTTGAAAAGTAGAATTTTTCTAGCGATTCTGAGCATGTCAAGTTTCACAGTAGTAATTTCTGGTGGTGTTGGTCTGTGAATACCTGTCATTACCATCTGTTGGTGAATGATAACTGATTTTACATATAATTCATGCCTCAATCTCATGTCTATCAGATTGATTTTGTTTCTCTTCAGAAATCCTAGCTGGTCTCCAGCTGTACCCAATGGCAGGACCTGAGGGAGCCTTTCAGGGTTTGTTGCGGCTTGGGGCTGGATATAGCAGCAACATCAAATCCTCTAAATACAACTTTAAAAGTGGCCATGACCACCCTGAAGGCCCTGAGTGCTGTCCAAGTCAGTGGTAAAATGGCAGCAAAAGCTGCGATGCTGTACGTCCAAGTTCACCGTACATGTGGGCAGCAAGGCAGCTCCTGTGGCCTTGTGACTCTGAGACTCTGCAAGTCTAGATTGAACTCCCAGCATGACTTTGGACAAACCACTTAACCCTCTTGTACCTCAGTGCCTTCTCCACACATTTCTTGTGATTCTTACACAGTTTTGAAACCTTCTAATCTTGTTTTGGTTTGTATCCCCTAATGTATTTCTTCATCTAATTCCTTTTCTTCAATGAATATATCTGTCAGACTGACTATTTGGCTTCTATGGCAAGAAATACAAAGTAATTTCCCTTCTCAGAATTACCTATTCCTTGCTCCTGCTCACCTAGTAAACTTGGCCTCATCTCCTCCTCTAAGTCTTTTTTACTATTGCTTGCATTACTGTTTGTTTACTGTAGGGCCATTATTTCACCTAACAGCGTATTTACAGACTAGACAAAGAACCCCCTGCTTTGGTGGTGGTGGGGATGTACTGTCTGGTCCCGAGAGCTAAATGGCACTTCTGAGCACTGTTAACAGTTTATTTTTATGTGCAAGAAGAAAAGCTCTGTTAAACTGGCCCGAGATCAGAGATCCACAGAAATTAATTTATGCCCCTCTCAGCTGCACTGAATGGACACAGGACTGAGCTGTGATTTCTCTCTGTACATGAGGGATAATATCAGCAGCTTCCTGAGCTCCAGCTGCTGTGGACAAAGGACGGCAGAGTTACAGCGATTCCTGGAGGGAGGAACTTTAAGATGGAGGAATTTTAAAGAATGTGAAGGACAACCTCTTAAAAAATTGTAGGTGGAGCAATTCCAGGTCATCCAAACAGTTCGTAAGCCCAAGATTTATTTTCCTACTTTGAACTAGTTGCCGTTGTGGCATTTATCTTTTGTGCTTTTTAACACATCTACTGTGACCTTTGTACAATTGCATAAATTGGCCCGAGTACGCTGGAACAGTTATTAGGAACCCCTTTCTTGTGTTGTTTCCTGAATTCCCACATTGTGGCGTGATGTGTGTATGGAAACTGCTCGCTTCCTCCACTGGCAGCTGTTCAGATGTGTGCTGGAGCTCCTGAGGACGGGGCTGGGCGGGGAGCTGGGTGAAGGGAGGATGCAGGGGGAGAATGTTTTAAGGAAGAGAATGTGGATTTCATGCATCTCTGTTCTTTTCCAGTTCTGATAAAGCTGTTATCTCCAATTGTGTGGGTTAAACACGAGCAGCGCTAGTGCTCTGTAGAATAAACCGTGGCAGATGAGTTGAGGTTAATATGCCTCGGGCAAGGCTAGCTGCTTCTCAGTGTCTGCATTAAGCAGTATTTTTACTTTCCTCATGACTCTACCTTCTCTCTTTACTCCCCACTATTTTCTTTCAGCATGTGGGAGGGAGACAGGATGTGTGATTGAAGCACAGTTTATAACTCTTTAACTCGCTGAGGCTATATATTTCCCTTACAACTCCACCCCACAGCGTCTAGCAAATATGTGCTTCATTAGCTTGTTCTGCGTTGTCTTTTTTTGCGTTTGCAAACTGTAAGGTTATGGGATGTTAATGAACTGTTTACATGTGTTTCTACATTTGTTCCACTGAAATGTTCCAATGAATATGTCAGTTAGAGGGAAAAAATAGATGTTTATATATGCTGCATTTGGGATTTCTGAAATTTGACTTCCTGAATTTTTTTCCAGTTCCTTCTTTTCGATGTTAAGAATTGGGAATGTTGGAAAGGATTTGTTTGCTTAGAGCAATTAAAAGGTAAATGGCTGAATCGTATTATCTCTTCTCAGACGAAGAGCCCTAATGAACTCCAGTAGGCCATGTTTCACAGTGCAAGGATTTGACATGCAGCCAGTTTTTGCACATTTAGTGCTTCTGGAAACTGCTGTCATCTTACGGCCGAACCTTACCAGACTGGGGCTGCTTAATGGGCTTAATATTTTTATGGTCGGGCCTTAGCATATTCAGTCAGCTGTGGACACACCATGACAGCTTCTCTCATTTTTTGTTTTGCTCTTTCTTGGAATTACAAGTTAGGGAACGGGAGCCAGGAGACAAGTAGAAGCTGTCACTCGGAGTTCATGGACAGGAGTGACCTCACAGGGGGAGCGCATTGTATGCAAAAGGCAGAGGAGGAGGTGGATTGTGAAAGGCAGGGTACCACTGCTTGTACACAAATACGTCCCTATTGAAGGACCAGTTTGTTATCTCGGGCCTTGTTTAGACTGAGGATTTGCCCTGATCACAGGCATCAGGCTAGGCAGCGTTAAAGTTGCTTACCCCGTCTCAGAACAAGAGCTTTGCCTCTCTGATACAGAGGTTGGTACCACTGCAGAGGTGACTGCGTTATTGCCATCACCAAGTGCTGTTAGATCTTCCAGAACAGGGAGACTTGGCTTAAGCCTTTCTTTTTATCAACATCTTGGGATCCTTTTACTGGCCTTCTCTGAATGGGGAGACACGCACAAAGCTGGTATGTTCATGCTTTTCTTTAAAGGTTGCTACATGTTTAAAGCCAGACTATTTTTTAAGTTGAAATTCTACAGTGTGATTCCAGGCGCTAAAGCCTTCAAACAAAAACCACCTCTGAGCGTGGCTACTGTCTTTTATCATGCGGTAAAATGATGAAACACAGCAAAATCGTGATTGCATTTGGAGAAAATACTGAAGTGTCTTCCGTCTCCGCACTAGCCATTAGATCCAGCTGTGGCAGAGTAGTAGAGGTCTGTGGATGTTTACTGTTAGGGTAGACCGAGCCTTGGAAGACTATGTGATGTATATTTTAGTTTTAAGCAGGACATTATATACAGGGAACTCCTTTAATATCCTGCTTATACGCAGTTAGTCATGATCAGTTCTTGCCACGCTTCCAATTACTTTCAGCATTTGGCCAGCAAAAAGTGGGTGAGTCGGATCCCTGGCTGGTGGGCATTGGTATAAACCCATGTAACTCCACTGACTTAGCAGAACGGTTTTGAGACTTCGGGGCTGACTCCCGTGAACGCTTCTGCAGGCAGGCGAGTGACTCGTCACGTGAAGCCCTTGCAGCCCCTCTGTGCTGAGCTGCGGGCTGCTGCAGGGCTGAGCGGGGCAGATGGGGCCCAGATGCTCACAGGCACGTTAACAGGTAGCACGGCCGGAGCTCCTCGGTGCCGGCGGCACAGGGAGGCTCGGGCCAGCTGCAGCCGGGCGGGACAGCGGGACGCGCTCCCCGCCTAGGCCAGGCCGGG